>QEPC01007782.1:512536-540711 GCA_003113815.1 Sphenodon punctatus
TAAAAAAAAAAAAAAAAACAGTAGCAAGGGTTCTAGCAGAGATCACAGGGTGAAAACAGACATGGCGCTAACCACCCTTTAACCACCCTTGGTGGTTATTTATGCATGTTGCAGGGCTGTATTGGTGTCCTATGCAGCCCTGAAACAGGTATAAATGACCACCAAGGGTGGTTAAAGGGTGGTTAGCATCATGTCTGCTTTCACCCACATTCTCCAGTGGCAAAACCAAAAGAACACATAACATGATAGTTTACCATGAATTTGTGATATGTGAGCATTTCTACCTCATGGTAAATCCCTGGTGATTCAGGGAATTTTTCCACAGATCATCATGGATTTGCAACAAGGGAGAATACTCACAAATCCATGGTAAATTACAACATGGTGTCTTCCATGACTTATCATTTGAAAATGTTGACATCTGAAAGTACGCATTAACTGCCATTAATCTAAGTGAGCAAAATAAAGTCAAACTGAAATGAGGTCAATCAGTGAAGAGGTCCTGCTCAAATTCAGAAAGAGTCATTTTCAGACTAAGGAAACCTAGGTTTAGAAGGCAGAACTGGGCCTCATATTGGAGAAATGCAGAGATGAAATTGGTAGTGTTAATCATGACTATTATTGTTCCAAAACAAAATATGTGAAATCCTAAAATGTCCAACTGAAATAATTAAATTAAAATGCCCAGGTAAGTGGGCATATGGATATGCCCCAGTTCCAACACTCAAACAGTGAACGGTTGAGCTCAGGGGAGGGAAGAAGTCAGAAGAAATTTCCATCCCAAAGCACACTCACAGAAAGGGAGCAAAAGATTAAGGATACACACACATGGATAGAGGACAGATCTGTGGCACAGATCCAGGATATTCACCCTCCTCTTCCTGAGCAGTGGCACACTACCTAAGTACCCCGACTCCCAAGCTTCTATGCAGCCATTTTTTGCCTAACATATTGTACTAATTCTCAAAGTGGCTCCTGCAAGGGGAAAGGTTCCCCCACACTTGCAGTACAGCTTTCTGCTGTCTAAAAAATAGTTAAATTTAAATGAGACTTGCTTTTTAACCAAGAGGCAAGCATGGAAACTTCAAAGCTCTACTCAAGCTCCAGCAAGACAAATCTATTACATCTAACAATGCAGGCTTTATTTCCATAGAAAGCCGTTTTCAGTACTTATGTCATTCTAGAGCCTAAAGTTCATGTTCAATCAGAAGACCCATTCAAACAATTCATTACAATACATTAAACCTAACAGAGGGCAAAACATTTTGCAAATAGTGAAGTCTAGTCTTACCTCACTTCCCTACATCTGGGGGCACACATGCACAATCTGTTATTGGGTGAAAACAGCCATGACGCTAACCACCCTTTAACCACCCTTGGTGGTCATTTATGCATGTTTCAGGGCTGAATAGGGCACCAATACAGCCCTGCAACATGAATAAATAACCACCAAAGGTGGTTAAAGGGTGGTTAGCGTTATGTCTGTTTTCACCCATTGTCTGCAAGCCTTAGCTGATCACCTAGAATCACAATTGTGAGTAAAAACAGATGTTAAGGTGTCCCACTGCCATGGCCGAATATCATGGCTGGTCGTCATGGCAGGGGCGGCCACACTTTTGGTGGTTCCCCCACCCACCCTATCTGGGCTGTGTGGGTAGTGGGATGGTTTTCTGGCTGCGGGCATGTTACTTCAGTGCCCCTCCCCAACCCAGACCATGTTGGCTGGGGTTTCCCACCCTGGGCCAAGTCGGAGAGCCATCACGCTACCCACACATCTGTTTTTACCCTGTGTAATCTGGCCCCTACCAGGAACTATGTATGAATTTGTAACAAGCCACAATAAAAACACTCACTCAGTTTTGTATTTTGCAACAGCCCCTTGGGGTAAGAATCCATCTACTATTGATTGTACAGTGCCAGGAGCATTGCTTACGTGGTGCCTCCGTCTCATCACCGCAGGGCCCCTTGGTTTACTGAGGGGCTGTGGTGTATGAAACGAGTAGGCAGGAGGCTGGAGCAATGCTGGCGTCGGACTCGATCTGACTCCGACCAACTTCTCCATAGGGCCCATTTGTAGTTCTATGTTAAGGCTGTGATCACAGCAAGGAAGGAGTTCCTTGCTCTCCTCATAGTGTCTGTGAAGTCACGCCCGGCGGAGCTGTTTCGGGTGGTGCGGGGACTGGTTAGCCCAGCCTCCCTCCACCTGGATGGGGACGTGTCCCAGGCCCGCTGGGAGGAGTTTGTCACCTACTTAGCAGACAAGATCGTTCAGATTCAGAGTGACTTTGGTGCTGGATTAGGGGCAGTAGGTGGAGAGCGCGAGGTGATGGAGGCCCCGTCTGGTCCATCTTTGTGGTGGGAGCTTCAGGAAGTGACGTCAACCGATGCGGTGGATGTTTTGGGGTCTGTGAGAGCCACCTGTTGTGAACTTGATCCGTGCCCGTCTTGGTTGGTGAAAGCATCCAGGGAGACATTGGGGACGGTGCTGGTGAGGGTGGTTAACGCGTCCCTGCAGCAGTGGAGGTTGTCACCCAGCCTCAAGGAGGCTGTGGTGTGCCCCCTGCTGAAGAAATTATCTTTGGACATGGACGCACTTGCCAGCTACCGACCTGTCTCTAACCTTCCCTTTTTAGGGAAGGTTATTGAGCAGGCGGTGGTGATCCAGCTCCAGGCACATCTAGATGGCATTGGTTTCCTGGACCCTTTTCAATCTGCGTTCCGCCCCGGCTATGCCACCGAGACGGCGTTGGTGGCCTTGGTCGATGATCTACGCTGGGAGATGGATGCAGGATGTTCGACATTTCTCATCCTGCTAGATCTCTCGTCCGCTTTTGACACCGTGGACCTTGGGCTGCTGTTGAGATGGCTGCGTGACATGGGGGGGGGGTCTGGATGGGACTGTTCTTGAATGGTTCCATTCATTCCTCTCGGGGAGAAGCCAGTGAGTAGTGCTGGGGGCTGAGAAATCTTGCCCGCGCACTCTAGCCTGCGGTGTTCCGCAGGGTTCCATTCTGTCTCCATTGTTATTCAATGTATATATGCAGCCCTTGGGGGAGGTCGTGAGAGGGTTCAGGGTGCGGTGTCACCAATATGCTGATGATACTCAGCTGTACCTCTCTTTTTCAACTGACCCAGACCCTGCGGTCTCAGTGATATCCCAGTGTCTGGAGGCCGTGGCGGAATGGATGTGGCAGAGCAGACTGAAGCTCAACCCCAATAAGATGGAGGTGATGTTGGTGGGGAGAGCGAGGGAGGTGTCGGCCCCCCTGATTGGGGGGGTTCGCCCTCCTATAGCTCAGCAGGTTTGGAGTCTGGGGGTGTTATTGGATGTAGATCTCCGCCTGGAGCGACAGGTGGAGGTAGTGGCGAAGTCCGCTTTCCTCCAGTTGCATCTGGTGTGGAGGCTGCGTCCGTACATCTCCGGCCCGGACATGGCCTCCCTCATCCATACCTTTGTCACCTTGTGGCTGGACTACTGCAATGCGCTTTATGTGGGGCTGCCCTTGTTCCTGGTTCGGAGGCTGCAGCTAGTGCAGAATGCGGTGGCCCGGCTCCTTTCGGGGACAGATCATCGGGAGCACATAACACCTGTGCTTTGGACTCTGCACTGGTTGCCAATAGAGAGCCGACCAAGGTTCAGGGTTCTGGTATTGATCTATAAGGCCCTTCATGGTCTGGGCCCCTTGTACCTCAGGGACCGCCTCGCCCACCAGAGACTCATGGTCAAAACCCAGAGTCTCCAGGTGAAACATGGAGAAGTGGCAATCCCAGTTGTGCTAGACTAACAAGGCAGGAAAAGATGAGTGAGGGTAATTTCAGATGTGATGGTCCATTTGGCCCACCACACTGAATCCTGGACCAGGATCTATCTCAAATCCCGGTACGTGATGAAGCTGGACGACCTTTAGACATTCTGACTCCATCACGCTGGGGAATGTAGGAGGGGGCGGGACTGTGCAGCGCAACGTGCGACCGCACAGTCCCATCCCACCCATGCTCCCTCAGCCGCCCTCGGGAGATGAGTGGCCAATGCGGCTGCTGCGCCCGATCCCGTACCGCTGTCGGGACCACAATCCAGGATGGGCCAAAGGTAACAGACGTTACTTTTGGCCCATCCCAGATCGTGGCCAATCTAACCATGGTTCTGGACCTGAGGCTGGCCACAGAGGAGCATTTCCCCTCAGGAGGCACAGGAAGTCATGTTGAGCAGCAGCATCAGGAGCACCAAGCGTGAGATAAAGCCAGCGGACAGAGAAAGGTGCCCAGGAGTTGTTCACCAGATTGGAGTGTATTATAACCCCTCTGCACCCATTGGGGTTTCTAGATTATGAAGAGAATTGATATTTGAGATAAGTGTTGGGAGAAAGAAGAATTAAGCTTCACCCAGCAGTCTACAAGTCACAAACATCTGAATGTGGATCCACTGAGGAAGGGGGGTTGTCCCCCGAAACACATTTGGACATTTTCTACACTTGCAAAGCGCTAAGTTAATTTCTCATTGTTGGACATTTTCTACACTTACGAAGCGCTAAGTCAATTTCTCATTGTGTTGCATGTTTTACAAATACCCATAGTGGTTTTTATTTTTATTCTTTTCTATTTTGGATATATGCATATGCATTGTTGATTTGCATGTATGTTGATATTTCTTCATCACATGACATATTTTTATAGGTGCTTTCAGCATCCTTTTCTTATTGCTTTTATATAAATATTGTGTAATAGCACAACATTTTCGTGCACCATATTCAATTGGACTTGGTTCTTTTTCTTTCCCTTACTCTCTTTGTTTGGTGGTACCCAGTGGAGTCCATTCACTGGGAGGGAGAGGTTTTTTTGCCTAACATATTGTGCTTGTGGCTCCCTGCACCATCTCTGCCCCTTCTCCCATGTGCCCCACCCCCCATGCCTGGAACTCCTCCCTAAACACACTTGTTTCCCTCCCTCCCAACCTTCAAATTCCTCCAGAAAATGAACCTGTTCTGTTATGCTTTCCTTAGCTTCTCATCCCCAGGGAGGAAGAATCAAGATAATGTTCTGAGAGCAGTCACCAGTTCAATGACTTCAGCATTGTCTCAGCATGCTAGACCATGACAACATCAATTTTCTCTTCATGACTATTTGCAATAAGGTTCTTCCAAATACCACTCTTGGCAGACTAGCCCACCATCAACTAATCTACTTGAATCATTTCTTATTCAGGTTACTTATTACAGTAGAGTCCAATTCAACTTGGTTTGTATTGCTCATCCCCTTCTTTAGGATACATTGCCCAAGTATGGCTTAATCAGATTGTCTCTTTCATCTTCACTTTGGTTTCTCCCCCCCTGTTTTTGGAATGGGTAGTGCCAATCTGGTGCAGAGTGGATGCCGTGCTGCAGTGTGCAATACAGCACAGCAACATCAATCAAAATACCTTTTTGCAAATGTACAAAATGGCATTGTTCTAACAGAGGGGGAGCAGGAGCTGTCAATATGGATTTCTGGCAGAACAGCCACTGAATCACATCTGGTCTCCATTCTGCCAGACACTGAATCTGCCCAGATACTCTGATTCAGTTCTATATCGCTACAAAAGTAAAAGTACCCTTCATTACAGCAAGAATAGAAGGTGAGAGAATGCTCCATAGTGTTCCTACTGCTTTTCAAAATGTTTATAAAGCAGCCAGTGAAATGGTTACAACTGGGTTGTTGTAATAGCTGATGTTTTGTACTATGCAATTCCAATCTGGGGACATTTTTCACTGCTGTGCCACTGATTTATCATAGGTTACAGAATTTCAGACATCACAAAAGGGGCAGTGCTAAGTGGGAATGGGTCCTGGTGCAGAAGATGAAATGCCCCCCGCTGAGGCAATCAACTTCAGTGTGAAGGTGCATTATACAGGAGTGTGGGGGCCCCAGACTTGTGGGCCCCCAGTACAGCTGCACCTATTATAGCTACATCCCTGCATCACAACCACCTCTTTATAAAATCACTGACTGATTTCCACAGGGTTTTTGGTTGAGTGTTTTGTTTTGTTTTGTTTCTTTGGACCATTTGAAAATACCCTCACCAAATGAGTAGCATATGCATATTCATCTTTTGCCACAAGCTTGGGGCCACTGAAGTCAGTGGAAGTCCAGTCATTGACCTCAAAAGCAAACAAGAGCTTGTTCAGTTTCTGATAAAAACACATAGTATTCTCTTCAAGTTTTGTTTGTAACTTTAATATACACTACTACTTTCTATTTTACAATGCTATGTTTCTCACTCTGGATTGCTGAAAGATTTATCTAGTTAAATCTGAACAGTCTCCTGGGGACCATGGTGGAGGGGGAAGAGGGAGGAAGAGGGTATAAGTTTCCCTTATCAGCAATACAGGAAAATGGGGGAAGCAGCAAGAGAAAAGTAAAGATTACCCAAATAAAACTGCCTTTAAAAGTAATTTTAGGAAGTGTGTCCTTTGACAAAAATGGCACACTCATTTATTCTTGTCCTATCCAATTCAGAAATGTTTCTTAGCATTAATGAATCTTTACTTTGTTTATTTCATATAGGAAGGCGTGGGAGTCATTAGAGTCACATTATAAATCTAGCCTATCTTTAAGGAAAGGAAAATAAACCAAAGGCTTTCAAGGTAATAAATTGTTTGCTCTGGCTTCAACATAGCCCACGTGGCCTGCTAGAGCTCAGGAAATCAGTCTGAACAAGGCTTTTAGGTCATTAATACCATAACCCAGAGATTTAATCCACACTCCACTGAGATGTCTAGACAGCTTCTTGAAACGAGGATAGGGGAAGCGTGCTGAATGGACCCTCTCTTACTTAAAATAAACTAATCTGTTACAACTTGAAGCATTTCAGAAGGCTTTAAGCAATCTGCACTTGGATGAAGTTTGTTTCTTGAAAACATTAATGTGGAACTGGCAAGGAAACAAAATATATCCAGGAATGAAAAAAGTATTTTAGTCTCAGTCAAATGATAACTATTATCCAGCCAGTGAAGGATGAGGCCTCACTGTCCAAGAGAACTCAAGTGATGGTCTCTGAGCTGGCTTGTAGACCATAGAAGTCTAAATTCAGCATGTTCTTAAGTGTCATGGATTTTAACAGCCTGTAAGTGGGATCCACTTAAGTTGAGTATGCATAACTCAAATTTCTGGTTAAGTCAAAGTAATATATTTTCTCCAGATTTGTTAGATCTCCAGATCTAAAAGTGTACTGTTTCTTCAGTTGAGCAAGTCCAGTTTTGTACCCCGATAACTTGAATTTTCAAGGTGTATCAAGTATAACCACTCAGGTGAATTGCAGAGAATAGGAGTGCCATGCATTGAAAACGTGGAGCATGGTGTGGGTCTGGCAGGGCAGGAATGTAGCATCCACCTGTCTAAAAGTGCTAGTGTGGTGTAGTGGTTCAGAGTGCAATGCCTGGACCAGGAAATAGGGGAAGGTCCCTGGTTCAAGTCTCACCTTGGCCATGAACTCACTGTGTGACCTTGGCTAGTCACAGATCTATCTACTTAACCTACCTCACAGGGTTGTTGTAAGGATTAAGAGTTGAATTAGTTAGCTAATGTTACAGTTAATAAGTTATAGAATTTTAAGCCAGCCTAAGGGATAGGGTGAGATAAACATCTAAATTAAATTTTAAAAATCGGTACCTTCTGTGTATTAAGGGCTTTTTGGCAGCATGTAGTTAAAATACTGTACAGTGCAATGTAGAAGTGCCTCCATCCCCTGCCTACATTTAAAGCCTTCCTGTTCAGGTGAATGGCAGGGAACAGAAGCACTATGCAATGCAGTTCAAGCATGGAGGGTTTTACTGTAGTATTTTAAACACACACCACCAAAAAAAATCATTCATTTATTCAAAGGTACTGACATTTAATTAAAAAAATAAATAGCTGGGAGGGTAGAATAGTACTTGAGTAAAACTTACATTGCCACATGTATCCAACTCTGCATAAGTCATATTTTTATGTCAAACTTTTTTTAATTAATTATTTTATTAACTAAAATAGGTGCATACAATTTTCCTTCCTTCCTTCCTTCCTTCCTTCCACAAAGCATGGTAACAGAAATACAAGAGCTCATGGGGCATGCCCATAATTTGTTGAACTTGTGGCATTGCTAGGGGTGGCTTGAAAAGCACGGGCCCCAAATGCGTTCCACAGAGCCCCAGATCTCAAGGGCTAGGACAGAGCAGCAGAGCATAGTTTTAGTAAGTCCCTTAGTAATTTCTTGTGCCTGAGCAACAAATCTTTTCAGTAGCTAGTAACAGTCCCTGTCCCCTTTCTCCTCTCAAATTCAGCTTAACAAGGACTCCACTGTACTTAAGTTGTTTTGTCACAACACACTAGCCCAGAACTCTCAGGAATATCTTGGCTCCCAGTTATAAAAGAACAGATGTGGGAGTGCTTGGGTGGAAAAACATGTTCTCAGCATCCAGAGGCATGGATTGACTGATGTTTTCTAGTGATGTTTTTCAGTGTCTAGCTGTGTACTACGTTTGTGGTGATCGGCTGATGGAGCAGTAGGAGGACAGAAAGACAGAGAAAAAATAATTAGGGGAAGGTGGTGTCCCAAAATGCAAGGTTTAATAAAAGTCACATGCTACAGCAGGAATTCTCAACCTGGTGAGTGAAAGTGCTCCCGAAGCCAGCTGTCAGTAGTCTCGGGAGCACTTTAAAACAGTTCTCCTTTGGACTGAATTCAATTGAATTGCAGAGGGGAGACTTAATCTATGCATATTTATGCCCCCTGTGCTAGAGAGAAGGAATGCTCCAAGAAAACGCCACATTCAAAACACTTTACATTTGGGGGGAGGGGGGGCGGGGGGGAATCCCACTTAGATTAAAAGTTCTGCACATACGGAGTGTAGCTTCTGAATCTCGAAGGAACTATGTAACAGGGTTGGGGTTTGAGGGGTAGTATTAGCAGGTTCCAGTCCCTGCCCCCAGACCTAAGTCCATGTGGGATCTTTACCTTCCATGTATCTTTATTTATACAGTGCATAGTTCTTCATCATATGCACTATAATACACACACACACACACACACACACACACACACACACACACACAGTTCATTCATATGGGTCTTTCATTCTAGATGAGAGACCCATATGAATGGGGTCAATCCCATGCCGCATGTGTGTCATGTGCAGCCCACGTGCATGCAACCTGTGCACACATCCATTGTCGGCGCACCCGGAAAAAGACAAGGGCACATTTCTTGGGATTGAATGGCCGCACTCTTTATTAACTGTTTATAAAACCATAAAAAGGGGGAAGGGGCAACCGTCCCACTTCCCCCTTTGAACTGGGGTCCTACCTTCTCTTAACTGTCCCTGCCCCCGCCACAGGAGGTACTGTCTCTACCGGCAATTCTCTTGGCCCTCTGGCCCTCCTACTTACGTTCTTGGTTAAACTCTGAGGGAAACCTCCTGTGGCCTAACTTCCCCAACTTGCAACTTACGCCCTGCCCCGATGGCCGAGTTTCCTCGGGCCGGAGCGGGTTGCTTGTACCTATATCCCTCTTGTTGGGGTTAAACAAGGGTGAGAACACCGTTACCCACGGTTTGGCACATGGTCCTTCCCGCGGGTCTGGCCATTCGTTTTTCACCCTTGAGCTGACCATACCGTGAGCTGCACTGTGTGGCTATGCATAGCCATACCGATCTCTTAAGGAGATATTTGTAACCATCCTATGCTAACTAATTCAACTTTTAAACAATTACCTTTGAACCATCCCACCGCCATTAGACCCGCCAGCTCTGCTTGGCTGGTTCGCCACCATACCATCCATTATCTCCACTAAATGTTGCTTCAGGACCCCAAGGTATAAATTACAACCGACATCGGACAGGTGTACGCCACCACCTCTAAACAGCTTGTCCTTCTCATAACTAATTTCATCATGATGAAATTTCACCTTTCCACCTTTTGACCGAATCCAGTTCCCAATTTCCCTATCTGCCCTTCTCAGTGCCCTATCCACTCGCCCTGGGTGCTTAGCAGTCCCCATACCCAGCCCTGCAGCATCTCAGACCACACGGTTATACACCCCGGGAATCAATCTTGTACTACTTGCAACTCAGCCTTTACTCTTTTAGTCAACCACAGTCCCATCACCTTTGGCAAATTATTCTCCCCTAAATGTATTAAGATCATTCCGGGTGGAGGAAATCTCTCAGTTGCCGCATTTAGCACTGGGAGCAGCTGCTCCCACTGCATTCCACATCGGCCTAGCCAGATTAACTCAGCCTGGTTGCTAAGACCCAGTTGGGTGCCCCACCCATTGCGTGCAGCCATATTCCCTGCCCAATGCATGATGCTGTGGCCAACGATCCAAACCACCATCCTTGCCTGGGGTGCTGCCATGTCTGCAAAAGAAATCACAAGTCAGTTTGCATACTTCGTTTCCCCCTTTTTGGCTTTCGGGAAATCATACCTCGCCCTCTCACTCTGGCTCCAGTTTCCCTAATATATGTTTTGAATGCCGTTGATCGCCACCTGCCTATCCGCTGTATTTGCTGACCGGTCAGCCCCATGCTTGCCGCTGCTGATGCCGCCCCAATCCTAAATGAGTGCGCGCTGTAGCTGCCCGGGTCGAGACCCGCTTTCTTGACACACATATTAAGGACTGCCCCGAACTGGTATCGCGTCAGTGGTGCCCCATCCTCATGTACAAATAATGGGCCCACTCCTTGAGGGCGAGACGTGAGGTATTCTCCCATTGCCCTGATGGGGCAGATTTGCGCATCATCTGATGGGTACAGTCTGATGGGTACAGCATGAGGGGGCAGCATAAAAATGCCATGAAATATATAAATAAAATAAATAATCAATTTCCCCACTCCTTTCTGGTCGGTCTTAGATCTCTGGAGGTGAAGTGTAAGGACATCCGCCCGCCAACCCACATCCCCCAACTGGAGTGCCCTCCTCATCCCATCTGCCCTGGATTCCGGGACCAGCTCACTAATACGGAAAGCACCAAACAGAGCAACCCGGAAAACTGTCCCAAACAGCACCATTTCCCCCCTAGAGTAACATACTCAGTGCAATGCTCAGGTAAGGTGAGGTAACAGTTGAGGGGTAATGAGGGGTCTCGTGTCTTGCCTGTGGGGGCGTGTCCCTGGACCAGCTCTCCCTGAGACGACTCATAAAGAAGCCGTTGTCAGGCAAGGGGTGGCCTGCCAACCGGCTTGTGAATGTAATGGCCACTGCCTTTCCTGCAATGGTCCCTGGTGTGAGAACCTTGCCACGAAGATCCATTGCAAACTGAAGGACCTGCCCCTCGGGGATGGGGAATCCTAAAGTCCACTGGTTTCGTGACCTGAATTCTTGGAACTTGCTGAACGCCGCATCATATGCCCGCCTGGTTCTGGGCACGAAGGAACCTTGTACTGCCTGATATAGCTCTAGGATCCAAGGATCCACATTTCCCTCAGGAACAGTTTGGGGTCTTCCCTGGCTTCTGGGGCCAGCAAGCGAAAGCAGTCTGTCTGGAACCGAGAAAGGGCATCGGCTATGCCGTTGTTAATACCAGGCACATGCTTAGTTATGAACAAGATGTTTACTTTAAGAGTAAGACATCTCAGCACAAAAGCCTGGACCAACCTCATGACCCTTTCCGATTTAGATGACAACTTATTGACAATATGCACCACTGCCATGTTGTCGCACCAGAACAAGACCCTTTTGTTGGTAAATTCAATTTCCCACATGACCACGGCCACAACTATGGGGGAAAACTCCAAGAATGTCAGGTCATGTCTTATGCCCTGCTCTTCGCATTCGGCTGGCCATGGCACCGCGCACCATCTGCCCCTGAAATAGACGCCGAAGCCATGTCCCCCTGCTGCATCTGAATGTATCTGCAACTCCGTCTCCAAGAGGAGCCGCTGCCGCCAGAAGCTGACCCCATTGTAGCCCTGGAGGAAAGCCTCCCAGGTAGCCAAATCCTCCCACATTTCCTTCATCACTCTGATGTGGTGATGTGGGGGACGGTCGCTACCGATGTGGGCATACAGCTGGGACATGAATGCCTGCCCTGGGGCAACAACGCGGCAGGCAAAGTTCAAACTACCCGCAAGGGACTGGAGTTGCCTAACAGCGACTTTGAGGGCCCCTTGAATGCTTGCTATCAGTTCTTTGAGGGGTCGAAGCATGTCTTGAGGTAATCTCGACAGGGAAAGGACAGTGTCCAACTCGATGCCCAAATAAGTCAATCTGGTCATTGGGCCCTCCGCCTTTTCCAGTGCCAATGGCATGCCCAGGTCGTCGACGACCTCTTGGAATCCACGCATCACCAGCACACATTCCATGGTCCCCGCCCTTCCCGTGAAGAAATCGTCCAAATAATGCGTGATCCGACTCCGCCCGATGCGACGGCGCACGATCCACTCGAGTACCGTACTAAACTTCTCGAAGGCTGCACATGAGATGGAACAGCCCATCGGCATGGCCTTGTCGAAGTAGATTTTCCCCTGGAACTCCATGCCCAAGAGCTCAAAGTTCCCCGTGTGCACCGGGAAGAGACGAAACACGGACCTGATATCGCACTTCGTGAGAAGGGCATCCCTCCCACAGGCACGCACCATCTTGACTGCTGAGTCAAATTATGCGTACCTCACTGAGCAGAGCTCCGGTGGGATCGCATCATTCACCGACTCCCCTTTTGGATGGGACAAGTGGTGAATCATGCGAAACTCCCACTGAATCTTCTTTGGCACTATGCCCAGAGGGGATATCCTTAATGTGGTCATGGGCAAAGTGTCAAAGGGACCCTGTATCCTACCTTCCCGGACTTCCTTCTCAATTTTTTGCTGGACTAAGTGTTCCCTCCCTGCAACCAATTTCAAGTTCCTAGCCCCAAGGTGATAACGGGGGCCCGACGTTGGAATTCTGAAGTCCTGGTGGAATCCCTCGACTACATATTTGGCAGTATCTTGGTCGGGATAGTCCCGGGTGGCCTCCCGCAAGGTCTCATGCCATACTAGGGTTGGTGCTCTTTCCCATTTCTTGTGATGTTCCCCCCTGACCAGAAGGGTCCTATCTACCTCCAGGTCACCCCTTGCTTCTGGCCCCATACAGCCTGAACTTGATGCATCTGGAAGTGGCGTGATTGCCCGCACACTGTGTGCAAACATGCTTGAATCTACATGGGGATCAAAAACATTTCTCCCCATCATTATAGTCCCAACAGGTCGGCCCCGCTGTGGGTTGCCTCGCCTCCCCCTCTTGTCCTCCTTCACCCTGCTGTCCGTTTCCTGACCGGGATAGCACATGCCCGCTGTTGGATCGGGGGGCATACCTGGGGCTGCTGATACATTCTAGCCATATGTCATGGGCATGCATAACCCATCTGAGCCTAGGGTTTTTGGCTGCCCTACGCTGAAATGCTTCGTCATACTGCAGCCAAGCTCCAGGTCCCCCTGTATCAAATGTTCTACGGACTATGTCCGAGTACTTAAGCATCTCAACCCCCCTTTCTGAAAACCTAATTAGGGTCACTCCCATGTAGATCACGTAGGCCGCCATCCAATTGGACCACATGCGCTCTGCCTTCGGCCTTTTGAACCATTCCCTGTCCTTCCTCTCCTTATCGTAAGGGTCAGGTATAGGGTCACTAAACAGGAGGGCGAATATATCAATGACTTCACCATTCCAAATCTTCTCCTTTGCTGCCTGGAGCAAATGTTCCCCCAGCGGGGCAGATACATCAGCGTATCCTCCCGATAAAGGGTGGGTCTCCTCCCACCGCTCACAGCACCGAACAGCTCTTCTTGAACAGCACAGGCCTACCCCCCCATACATGGGCTGCAGCCTTCTGGTTGTAGGTCAGGCTGTGCCCACACCTCTCCCCTTGGCAGGACTGGTGCCACGATGCTGGAGAGTCGTCCCACCTCCCGCATGGAGAATGGTACCCGTGTGACCCATCCCCCCAGGCACATGAAGTCCTGGGGGTGACTGGGGCTTGCTGCCTGGCTGGCACCAACCCCCAGTGTCCGTACTCCCCTTACCATCCACAGTCACCCTCATACTCACCTCTCGTGTGTTTGAGGTCATACTGTGGGCCAAGTCCACCGCTACTGCCCGCCGTCCCCTGACATCGTCTCTGGACCAGGTCGAGGCTGTTTGTCAAGGCCTGCATCCCCTCCTTCAGTGCTTCTATCTGTGCTTCCTGGGTCTGCGATAATTCTTGACTCATTCGGCTGGGCCCGGGCTCTTCGTCCCTATAACGAGACGGTAGCACCCGGCAACGCCCTTGCCCCTGTCGTTGAAAGCCCTCCCCCCTAAGAGGGGTAGTGCAAAGCCCAGCCTCTATACCAATACCACCTGGCCCTGCAGTATTGCACTCCCCTACCCTCACTTGAGCACCCTCTAGCTCTTCAATCCAGGACGGATATTCTGTGAGCTGGGTCTGCATGACTTCCTGCATGGCTTCAGCCTGCTCCCCTCCACTCTGACCCCCCCGCGCTGCACGCTTGGTGGGGGGGCCTTTGAGGGGGCCTTAGCTGTGGCAGGCCACTGGGCCTTCCACTTTTTTGGAGGCATCCTGCCTCAGCTCTTGATGGAGCCTACACCCCCCACGTTTACCCCGGACCTTTACCACCAGCTCCCTAGTGGCTTATGGGCATCCCCCCCCCCTTTAGCTTGCCTGGGGGTCCCTCACAAAGATCCCTGTCTCCCCCTCCCTTTCTGCATCCAAAGTCCTCCCACTTGCTTCTGCCCCCTCCATAGGGGGGGCCTTTAATCGCTGAGGGGAGGAAAGGAAACACACACACCCCTTAGCTTTGTCCTAGGCTGATCCCTTCGTGCAGCAGCGCCGCTGAACCCGAACCCTTGGGGAAGCCCGGTCAGCTTGGGTAGGTGGGGAGGGGGGGCGAGGGAACTTCCCTTATGCCGGTACAGCTGGCTTGGTCCCTCCACGTGCCAGCCACCATCAGCAGACTCAACTGTCGGGGAGAGCCGGAGCCCGACGCAGACCCACCAAAGCTGGGGCCAATCCTGCCTGAGGGCCCTCTAGGCCTGTGTTTTCCACCACTCTCCCTGCCGCGTACAAGCTTCTTTGCTTGCCGACCAAACCACAATGAGGCGGGCGAGCAAGGAAATCTAAAATGGCACTTGGGAGTCCCAATTCTCGCGAGAGCCCCGGGCACCCTCTTTGGTTACCAGGCAACCGCTTCCCCCCTCCCAAACGCCCGATGCCGCTTTCAGCGGCCTAAAACTATCCTCATCCCCTTCTTCCCCATAGTGGGGGGATGCCGCCAAAACCCCACTGCGTCTATCGCGGAGGAGGAGTTGTTAGTACATTCTGCCACACTTAACCTGCGCAGGAACCACATGGCTGGAGTATGGGATTGTGGCCACTGACTAAATTACCTTATTGGGTGTTTTCAGACAAGATGCTACCCTGCATGGCTGCCCAGAAGCCACGGAGCCAGCCACCCATCTGGAGGTGGAGAGGCTGGATGTGCATTCCCATGAGCCTCAGAGCACCCACTCATGACCACCAATAGAGAACTGCTGGGAAATCTGGAGTGCTCTGTGCGAGGTAAGCCAAGGATGGCAATAGATGGCCATGGACCCCTGCCTGTATGAATGACAGTAGCCAGTCATGCCAGCCAACAGGTCCATTGCTCACAGGCACTGTGGGTGGGGGGAGCAGCCTTTGCAAATCACAAAAACTGATTGGGAGCACTGGGGAGCTCAGGTTCCACAGCACTCATGGCCAGGACATGTCACTTTCAAAGGCCAGCCCAGAGCACTTCCCCTCCCCCATGGTCCATGGCAGGGGGAGTGTGTGGTGGCTCCCTCTGTTGCTGAGGAAGCCACGCCCATTTGGCTTGCTCCCAAAGCACTCTACCTGCATGGGTGTTCCCCAGCAGTGCCATCCAGCAGTCACAGATCCCACTGCCTTGCTTATTTGAAAACTAAACACCCATTGTTTCTTCTAGGTCATAAGAATGTAGGAAGTACCATACTGAATCAGACCAATGGTCCATCAAGCTCAGCATCCTGTCCTCCAACAGTGGCCAATTTGGATCGCATGGGAGAAGAACCAATAGTCACTATGGGCAATCCATTCCCCGGTATTCACTCCCAGCTCCCGACAGTAAGAGGTTCATCCCATAAGTTGCTTGGTTAATAGCCATTAATGGACCTACCCTCCAAGAATGTATCCAGTCCTTTTTTAAACCCAGCTATACTACTGCCCTTGACAACGTCCTCTGGCAACAAATTCCATAAGTGAATTATGCGTATGAGTGAAAAAGTGCTTCCTTTTATTTGTTTTAAATCTGCCGGCAGCTAGTTTCATGGAGTGTCCCCTAGTTCTAGTACTAGTTGAGAGGGTAAATAACCGTTCCCTGTCTACTCACTCCACACCACTCAAAATTTTATAAACCTCTATCATGTCCCCTCAGTCTTCTCTTCTCTAAGATGAAGACTCAGCTTGTTAAGCGTCTCTTTGTATAGAAGCCGTTCCATACCCTTTATCATTCTCATTGCCCTTCTCTGTACCTTTTCTAGTTCAGCTATGTCTTTTTTGAAATGGGGCGATCAGAACTGCACACAATATTCCAGTTGAGGTCACACCATCAATTTGTATTGAGGCATTATGACATCCTCAGTTTTATTCTCTATCCCTTTGCAAATAACTACTAACATTCTGTTTGCTTGTTCGACTGCTGCTGCACATTGGGCTGAGGATTTCAGTGTATTGTCCACAATCACTCCCAGATCCCTTTCCTGAGTGGTAACTCCTAGCTTAGTACCCACCCTTGTGTAATCATAGTTTGGATTATTTTAATCCCAAATCTGGCTGACTGGGTACAGTCCTCCCTCAACCTAGCCTCTCACAGTCCGTACTTCCTTGTTTTGGTATAGTCCCTCCCAAGCCAGGTACACTTCTCCCTCTGGTCAAGCACAATCCCTCCTGAATCCAGATTACCAGTGTCCCTCAGGTAGAGCCTTTACCCAGCTCCTGCTGGCTAGGCACGGTCTTTCCTGTAGCCATCTTAGAGGCAGAGCCCTTCCTCGCTCCAGCCTCATCCACCTTTTCTCTCTGTCAGCAGCCCTCACTGAGCTCCAGGCTCGGGCTTCTCTGCCTTAGGGCTGGCCTAGTCATTCCCAGGCCAGCTGGCCCTACTCAGGTCCTTGGTCACCCAGCTCTGGAAGCTAGCCCAGCTGAGATGTAATAGGGCACTATTCTGCACTACCTCAGTGCTTACACCTTCTAGGCTGACACTAACCCTTCCCTAAACCAGCCCGCCAATGCTACAAATTAGCTGATTTTATAAATCAGAACATATGGGACCACTTAAGCAACATAACATTATTTGCCCAGATTAAATGGGATATGCACAGTAGAAATTCTTATGATCCATTTTCAGGAACTTTGTTTCCAATATCAAAACTGTGTCAGGACTAGAGCTGAAACAAATAATAAATTTGGTATGCACAGATATTATTCATGCTTCTGGACTTCCATCCAAATAATATCCATTGATTTGGTATTTCATTTCAGTGTTATTTAACACTAGTAACCAAAATACTGAATAACTAAAATACCAAATAACCAAACTCCACAAACAAGCCAAAAATATCCAAAATGGTTATGGAAATGGGACATTGGATTCAGATTTGAGCAGCCAAATTTGTCAGAGTACGGGTGATTTCAGATGTGCCGGGGCGCCTATTGGCCCCAGCACAGAATCACCATTTGATTCCCCTCCGGAATCAAAACGGGTCATCAACAGACGTGCCGTCGATTCCGGAGGGGAATCGGGGGAGGGGACGGGGCTGCGTGGCGCAATGTGCAGTCGCACAGTCCCGCCCCCCCAGGCTCCCAAGGCCGCCCACCCTCTGGGAGATGGGCGGGTGCAACGGCCAATGCAGCCGCAGCGGCCGCCCACCCCCTGGGGTATTGACCACGGTCCGGAATCGGCGGCAGGTTCGTCTGCCAATTCCAGGCCGTGGTCTGGGAGCAGACGTGACGTTACCACAGTCAACCACGGTGAATCCCGCCATGGTTGACCGTGGTAACGTCACATCTGTTGGGCCGAAAAATGGGAATCACTTTGATCACGCTTTCAGAGGTCCGGACGGACGGACCTCCGAAAGCGTGGTCAAAGCAATTCCTGCCGGTGGTGAACATCTGGTGGGAATCACTTTTTGGCCCAACAGACGTTACGCCATCACGGTCCCCATAGGGGGATTCACCATGGTTGACCGTGGTGGCGTAACGTCTGAAATCACCCTACATTCACGATAAATTCCCATTTCACCTCTAAACAGTATCTTGATGCATCCAACATTAGGATACAACACATGTACTGCAATAGTAGATACTACTTTTACTAAATGGATACAGAACTTATTCAGTGCTCCATTCCCCCAGCCTCCTGGGATGGTATTAAGTTGCTTTTTGAATCCTGAGTAATTGTACTGTTTTTTGTCTCATCAATCCTCTCAAACACCAGTCTATATAGCTGTTGCTCTCTGGATGAAAAAGTGCTTCCTGACATCTGTTCTGAATTTGAGGAACCTTCATTTTCATTAGTGCTCCCCTTCCACTATCTTCAGGGCTGTCTTGGAAATAGCAACTTGACAGATGTAAAGTCCTAAGTGATGTATGCAGATGTGAACAGCTATTAGACCCGCATCTTCATTTGTTTATTGAGCACTCAGTTGCACAGAGTAGAATTCTTTTTTTCTAGTCTGCCTTTCAACCTCATGTATTTTACTGTGCCAGATCGGCATCACATACTGGGTTATATGTTATTATGTATCATTTCATGCATTGTAGTATCTTCTGAAAAATGAGGTAAGTGTAACTGAA
This sequence comes from Sphenodon punctatus, assembly GCA_003113815.1. Taxonomy (NCBI): domain Eukaryota; kingdom Metazoa; phylum Chordata; class Lepidosauria; order Sphenodontia; family Sphenodontidae; genus Sphenodon; species Sphenodon punctatus. Next base: position 531,369 of record QEPC01007782.1, read on the forward strand.
TGTTTTAGACTAAAGTTGCTATATTCTCATCACAAGCCTGTTATATGTATTTTTGTAAGTTCAGGGTCAGTTTCTCTATTTGATTCTTTCTTCAGGCATGTATTCCAGAGATTATGTCCAGTTGTTATTTTGTATTTACTACAGTGCTATTTAAGAAGTGTGTAGCAACATCCATTCATACTAATTACAAGGCTAAATTCCTATGAACAGCTTATTCTAGAATAGTCCTATGGGCTTCAGACTATCAGTTGGACTATTTCAAAGCAAAAGGCTTCAGGACTTTAGTTTCATTAGTGTAGATGCTTTCAGACACAATTACCAGCCCTGAGCCCAATAGTCAGCACCATAGTTTTGCCTCTGCTTTGCCCTGAACAAATCTTCCATGTGCTATCACAATGACCAAGGTGATTGGCGTGGTACAGGCATCACAGAAAATATCCAGGTAAGCAGTCATCTGTTCAGATGCCAAAAAATACTGTTGAGTAAATCAGAGGCAAAACTATGGGATTACCACTGTAGTCTGTGGGTTATAATTATGGTGCAAAATAACTTCAACTCTATTTAGAGAAAGATAGTTCTGTTTAAAAACAAAACAAACATGGGGCGGGGGAGGGGCAGCTTCGGAAGGAACACTTGAAGAACTCTTGCACCAAAAGATTAGGCCAGATACTCCGAATCCCAAATGTTTGCCTTTAAACCTTTTTCTCTCCCATCCCCATTCAAAACGCAGGTCTGCCCTTTTGTATCAATTGCACATGTTCCTTTTTCCATGGAAGGGGAACAATGTACATATTTCCAGGAACTTAATAGTGAAGGCCGCAAAACTAAACCCTTTGAGATACTGCCCCAGTACTAGAGACGTTTTACTTCATAAGAATGTATTTTTCAATAGTGGCATATTCTGATCCAGCCTTGGAGAACATTACACTGGTTTCAGAGTACATACATTATTATCTTCGAAACAGAGTGTGGAGAGTTTTTAAAAAATATTTGAGAGAGAGAGAGAGAGAGAGAGAGAGAGAGAGATGCAGCTGTTTTGTGCTCTGTATCAAAATTACTTTCAATTCAAAAATTGGAGGTTCGCCTAAGCCCTAGTCTAAGCATCTTCCAGAGGCAGCGTAAGACCTATTTATTTGGTCAGGCTTTTAACAGGCAGGGTTAGGATTTGGTGGGGTTATGGGAATTTTATGTAGATGGCAGGGTTATCTTTTGCACTTTATGTGTGTGTGTTTATCATGTTAGCCAGTTTGAGCTTTTGGGGATAAGGCAGAATAAAAATCAAAATAAATAAATAAATAAAAATAACTAATACATTCTAGATTTCTGAATTGCAAAGAATCCCGGTGTGGCAAGATTGTTTTGTTAAATACTAGGATAATGCTTTTAAAAATGAACACACACTATATATTTCATGTCGGATATAAATCTAATAAAATAATAATAATAATGGGAACTGGACAGCCTAACTAAGTTTTCTCCTATCTGGCTGTTAAGCAGAGACACAAAAATGCCATGTTGGATCCCACTGATCTCGTTCATAAGCAATTTCCCACAAGCTATCTAGCCAAATTTGCATGGGCAAGTCTGTATTGCAGCAGCAACCTAAATCTATCACCTATATTCATCCCAATTTTTTGCGTACTATTATGCGCTCATAACTGTAGGGAAAACTTCTGTGTTCAAGTGGTGTCCTGTTCTATCCAAAGTTGATGCAGGACGGTGCCTTTTTCAGTGCAATATTATTTTAGATTTATACCCTGCCCTATCCCCAAAACTCAGGATATACAAAACCTTTGTACCAACCATGGAAAAACAGCCAACCTCGTATGGCAGCTGCTGAATGCTACTACTTTATTTGAATACTTGGTATTACACTTGTATTTAAATACTGATTTTAGCATTTTGTTTGATATAATGGATGACACAGCTCTGAAAATACTCAAGACACCTTGCACAGATGGCTATTTATCTTCCTGCGATCCCAGCAATCATACATCACAGCTATCAGACCTATCAACTAAACTGAATAAAGCTGGAATGGATTGGCCAAAGTTTAAACTTTACCCCTCTGAACGTAATGAGAACTTTGTCTTTGATGCAACAGCCTTGAGCTTCATTGAAATCAAAGGATATGTTCTCCAACCAGTTTCTTACAAGGAGGTTTAGCTGTTCATGTGGCCACTCTGACCTAGCGGTTAAATTAACCTCCAACAAGATAGCTAACCTGTACCTCGTGAGCCACAGGGGGCTCTCCAGAAGTTCAATCATAGATCTCCGGCAGAGCTAATCCCAGGCCCTGCACTGCCTTATTAGTCCTGCATGTGTCTGTCTTCATTGCACCTAAGTATCAACAGCTGAATCGCAGCAGACAGCACTGTCTCTGCCAGCCAATTGCAAAGCAGGAGACATGGGAAGAGGGTAGGCTCAGCCTCAGACACACTTCAAAGGAGAGTATGCCCACGAGTGTGTATCTTATGGTTCTCGGTTATACCAAGATTTTAATATGAGGCTCTTGAGATTGAAAGCCAGCTCTGATCTAGAGTGTAGGTGTCTTGTCAGGTCCCAAATATGAGAGAGTAATAAGACAAAATAAAATAGTCAAGATGACACCTTTTGTTGAACCATGGAGTTCAAAAGCTAGCCTACTCTCATCAACAAAGGCTGATCCAGTAAAAACTAGCATCTCAGCTACTTTGAGTTACATTCACCAGAAGGGAATTAGTCAATGATATTGATAATACAAACAGTGTGAATTTATCCTCAGCCAGAAGATCATTTAACCTGGATTCAGGTAAATGCAGACAACGTGGGTATGTGTGGAATATATGGGGTCCCATGAATAAACAAAAAACAATGATGTAAGATTCAGGTCCAAAAGACCCGAAATACAGGAGACTCAGCCTATGGATTCAGTACCCCCCACCCACAACCCATGGAGGCCATGAATAAACCAGAAATCACAACATGTGTAATGTACAGGCCCAGTAGGCCTACAAAGCAAGAAGCCCTGGCTGCTGAAGAGGATGCTATGTTTAACAGAACATAAAAAAATAATTATGGCAAGAGGTGAGTCCGTGTGTGCAACAAACACAATACGAAGGTAAGTGGCTTACACCACCATTTTTCACAGGGCCCCAACTACCAAGATCTGTCACTGGGCAGAATACAACAACTCCAGAGCAAATTTTGTATTTAGTTAAGATACTGTGGCTGTGTTTCCCATCTGCGGCGGCGGTGGTGGTGGCAGACGGAGGGGCCAGGGAAGATGCGGCAGCACGGAGGAGCTGGCTGACAGGAAAAGAGCCGATGAAAATGGGGATCTGCCGCAGCTTCTCTCACGCATGTCAGGGCAGGATTTTTCCCCTGACATGCACGAGAGAAGCCACAGCAGATCTCCATTCGCACTGGCTTTTTTCCTGTCAGCCAGCTCCTCCGCACTGCCGTGTCTTCCCTGGGCCCTCCGTCTGCCACCACCACCACCGCTGCAGATGGGAACGCAGCCTAGGTTTTAGTGACACTACACCAACACTCCGTGCCCCAGGATTTTTGATCATCACACGTTCAGAATATCAGGTCTCTCTCTCATGTGGGAGATAGCACCCCAGCTGAATAGCTCAAAAGAGAAAAGCATCACTTACTAAAATCACAAATGCCATTTGAGTGCTTTGTGGGGGTCTCCGGTTAAAGCACCATTTCAGCCCAGTTCTCTTTCGCTTGATCTGATGGGACTATAAATGCACCTGGTATGTGCTTGTAATAATTAGTGCATGTGATGGGAGGGGGGGGTTAGAGGTGGAGGATGACAAATTCAGATTAAGAATCATGCCTAAGGGAAATGGTTCAACTGTTTGCTTGGAGATTATTAATTAGAGGTGGATGAAACAAATGCTGCAACAACATGCCTAATGGATCAACAATTATTTTTCAAGGAAATTTCTGTGTTTAAATACATCCAGCTAATTCCAGGAAATGGCAGCAAACTCCTTAAACAGTTGCAGTTCCATACTTCATATATGCTAATCTCTCAAAACTAATCAAAAATAGTTGATTCATGTGATCATCTCTGGTTTACTTAATGAAAAAGGCTCATCTCTCAAAAGGGGACTATATCCCATGGTAAATCACACCCTACTTTATTTGTATTTATTTATTTATTTATTTATTTATAAATTTTGTATGCCACTCCCTCCTGCTAAAAGCATCTTGGGGCGGCTAACAAAATGTTAAAACAAATTAAAACAACTACAATTAAAATCCCATAATAAAAACAATTCACCCCCTACCCCTCCCTAGCCCAACCCACCCACCCCATCTCCCTCGGGGAAGGCATGGCGGAACAGCCAGGTCTTACATTGTCTGTGGAAAGAGGGGATGTCTGTGGTCAAGCAGACCTCCAGTGGGAGGGAGTTCCACAGCCACAGTGCAGCCACAGAGAATGCCCTCTGCAAGGTCAACACTGGAGAAACCTGGAGGACCTCATGGAGGCCATCCCCGGCCAACCATAGGGGCCAATCCAGGACTCTGAGGGTGAGGCGGTTCTGCAGGTAGGTGGGGCCCAGGCTATTTAGGGCTTTAAAGGTCAGCACCAGCACCTTGAATTGGTCCCAGAAGACTATCGGCAGCCAGTGCAGACAGCAAAGCACCAGTGTAATGTGCTCGCATCAGCCCATCCCCATTAGGAGACGAGCCGCCGCATTCTGCACCAGCTGCAGTCTCCAAACCAGCACCAAGGGTAGCCCCACGTAGAGTGTGTTACAGTAGTCCAGTCTCGAAGTAATAAACGCATGGACAATTGTGGCCAGATCAGAGTCCGAGACATATGGCCAAAGCCAATGTACCAGATGTAACTGGCAAAATGCGCCCTTCGCCACAGCCAGCACCTGGACATCCAGGCGGAACTGCGGATCCAGGAGCACCCCCAGATTCCGAACCTGAGATACCAGGGCAGGACAGATCCCATCAATGATGGGGGCTACCACTCCCCCAGCCTTCCCCACAACCATCACCTCCATCTTGTTGGGATTTAACTTCAGGTGGCTCGCTCTCATCCAATCTCCCACAACCGCCAAACACCAGGTAAGCACTGAGACTGGCAGGCCTGAGTCAGATGAAAAAGAGAGATAAAGCTGGGTGTCATCAGCATATTGATGACACCGTATGCCAGACTCCCTGACAACTTCCCCAAAGGCTGCATATACACATTGAACAAGAGAGGGGACAAAACAGAACCCTGCGGTTCTGGAACACCTCAGAGCACCGCAAGCGGAGTGGGCTGCCCAAACCCAGAGCACTGGCCGGGGGCAGAGCAGTGGTCCGTCCATTCGCAAACGGGCTGCTGCAGCTCTGCGTCCAGCCAGGGATTGCCCTGGCAACAGCCATAGAGCTTCAGGAGGCAGCCTAGAGCAGCTGGCAATCTGCCCGCACTCTATGGTGCGAGGGAGAGGGGTATTGTAGTTTGCGGTCCGTGGTGGCAGCTACCTCCATTAAACCTGCTGGAGCAGGCTCGGAGGTGGCCTCCCAGAGCAGGCCCTTGAATGGCCACCCCCAGCTCCATCTAAAAACACCCACTGTGCCAAATTGTAGCCTTCAGCAAACTTTCTACTGGCACACTTTTGAATGTACATATAAACTTAACAAGCTACATATAAAATCCTTCTACCACAATAACAGTAATAATCAAATAATAATGTTTGGATCTTTACACACGTTCTCTGAACAGAAACCTAAAAAGGGAAAACAAACACTGGCTCCATAGATTATTAATCTGCTCTTTTGCTTGCCAAAACATTTTAGGATCATGAAGGCAGGTGGCCTCTTGAATGTGGTTTTGCATTTGCTCTCCCTTCCCCTCCCAAATTTAGATTTTTCCAACATGTCACAGATCAGACCCCTTGCCATCGATAGCTTCTTGAAAATTTATCTGGCATTTTCAGACAAGACACTACCCACCCACCCACGGTACATGTTGCTGGCTTGCACTGCTGCCCTATGGGTTCCTGTAACATGTATAGTGGGTGGGAGGCGGGTGGGTAGTGGGTGGAGAATGTCTTGTCGGAAAGCGCCCTCTGTCACGTGTGTGGTGGATTATGTGGTCTTGGTGTTCTGCTGACCTTCAGCCTTGTCCTTAATCCCAGATTTCACAATGAAACAAAGAACTCATGGAATCTATTTATTGTGATCAGATAATAACAGAAAACCCCTCTTCATAAGAAGCACAGGAGTACAGCCAGGAAGTCAGCAATGCCATATACATAGGGATAAACTATGTGTGAGTAATACAGACTGGAAACTCCCTCTTGAGAAAAGGGTTTGTGGTCAAAGCAAGGAGGAATGGAAAGTGTTTTAAATCTGCAGTTTATTCCTACAGGGGAGGTTTTTTGTTTGTTGTTGTTTTTTAAAATGCATAAAGAAAATGTTTAACCACTTTTCTGCTGGTCCTGCACACTAATCTTTGTGCTGCACATGAAGCATCTGCCTTTTTATCTTCAGTTCTAGCGCTGCTAATTATAAAGCACCCATGGCTCTAGTATTTCAGTAATGAATGGAGCTAGGCATTAAATCAAGTACATTAAACAGTATTAAATCAAGTACATTAAACAGCACATTGTGCCACATTAGGAGCTGGTGCATACGCTACAAAGAACTGAAGGCAGCCTCAACCTTCACTCTTGGTCTCTTTTATCTCCTTTTCAGACTCAGGTACCCAAAGATCTATCCAATGAACCCTGAATAGAATAGGTTGACCCTGCCTTATTCCAAGAAGCTCCTGCATGCTCAGTGTTTCCTTTCCTTTCACAGAGTTTTCAGATTGGAAGGGACCTTAATGAACATCTCCTTGGTCAATGTTTTCCTGATTAGTTTCAAGCCAAAACTATCCCCCTCCTAGTCCCAATACTGGAGTGTGCCTGCTGCCTCCTCTTCCACAAGAAACTCCCTGTTCCCCTGCACCTCATCTCCTTCTAGCCAGCCTGTTCAAGCATCCCACCCCAAAATCCAAATGCTTCATCAGTCTTCCCCCATCTCCCCAAGCTCCTCCTTACTCCCTATCACCTCCCTTCTCCTTTGCACCATCTAATGCAGACTTTCAGCAGTACCGAGATTCTTAATTGCTTGGCGGCAGCACAGTAAACTATTTTAATCAGCTGATAGCCTTGGCAACCCATCATCAGCCAGCTGGCTTCCTCCTTCTTGTTTCAGGAGTAAGGAAATAAAGTAGTGATCCATCCTGATGTTTTGACAGAGTCCCAATCCCCTTTAACTCTTTAGCATTAAGGCAATAGTAATCATCCATTGATTAAAAAACGGTCCTATTCAAATGGGCCCAGGAGGGGCCGCGGTGGGGGGGGGGGGGTACAGGTGCGCGCCACGGCAGGGTTGCTGGTCACACAGATGCACACCTATCTCCACCCACTTACACATCCGTTTTGTCCAGTGCTTCCATGGGTGGGGGTGGGTGGAGTGCTGGAGTACATATGCACCCACCGCCCACAGCAGTCAAACGGATGCCCCACCCACCCAGTCTCACATGTGGGCAAGGGGTGGGGGGTCTCCTGTAAAATGGCCCAATGATGCAGGACCCATTTAGAACTACATGCAATATATCCCTACATAGAAAATAATAGAGATCCTCTAGGATGCCATGTGTCTAAAATTAAATGGAGATTTGTATACTAAGATCACATTCCTGGTGGCTATATTGCAAGCAGAGGTAATATTCCCCTGAACTGAAGTGGTGCATAACAAAGTCATTAAGCAACAGAGGAATAAATGGCAGGAATGGTCATCCATACGTGAAGGTGATAGAAATTTCTTGTTATATTGTTAGCATATCACCATCTTGTTAAGACAGGTTTCCTTTATTAGGTTTCCTTTTCCACGGCTGTTTGCTAAACTTAATATTTTTTCACACAAAGAAATTAATATTTGGAAGGTGCTTACCTTTGCTTCACATTTCTTGTGGCAGGCATGCTTGCAAACTAGAACAGAATGAAAAAAACAAAATACTTAAGCAACACACATAGGAAACTTCTCCAACATTTCCTTAACATTCATCGGTATCTCAAAGCCTGTCGCAACCCTAGTTACTCTACTGAGACATACTTTATTCCTTCAATGAAGAAAAGGGGGGAAAAAAAACTTTCTACACTTCACCATAAGATCTAAATTAATAGTAATACAACCAGTTCTTGCCTTTCCCTCTGTGTTTTAACTGTAGTCTGAAATCCCAAGAGATCCTTTCACGTCTTCTGTCCATTTATTATATTTTGGATCAAACTCTATTGCCAAACTATCACTGCAGTTGTCTGCCTTGCATCTTGCACTTCAGTGATGTTAGGACACACAAAACACTATGAAGAGCTAAGGGACTGATGTTGGTCTGTGCCCAATATGTTGCTCAAAGCACCTTAAGACCTCTGAATGTGTCACTTCAGCTTTTCCAGATGCCAAAATGAGTCAGAACTTACCCTGACTCTCAAGTGACCATGACTGCTATGATTATTTGAGCCAAAATCCAAAACCGAAAGTACTTTGCACAATACCAAGGACAGTTTATTCAAGTTTTAAAAAATAAAAATAAATTTTAAAAAGCGCTTGCTAGCACTTTGCAATGATTGATGAAGCCGGATGAGTCAGCTGATAAGCCATGAATTAAACACACTGCTTTCCCTTAAGACAGACCAAAAGAGAATCTGAAGAGAATTAAATGGCTAAAAGGAAAGAAACAATGCATAAATGTCCACTAATTATTATTATTAGCAAGCATTTATATAGCACCAGCAATGTACCTGGCGCTTTACAAAGTAATTGAATAGACACGGTCCCTGCCCTAGGGTTTACAATCTGAGAGATGGGGGGAGGAGGGGGAGAGACAAAGGAAGGGGAACAGAGGGAGAAACAAGGAGTGTAACATTCACGAGGATGTGAGGTCCCAGGTGCATGCGTTTGGCTTGGTTACATCAAGAATGATGGCTGGCTGGTCCATGTGGTGAGGATATGAGTACACAGACCTTAGGTAACAGATTGTACTGGATGGAGGGTATCAGCATGAGTTAGGTGAGGGGAGCAAGAAGTTGGGGAGGGCAGAGCGGAAGAGGTGGGTCTTGAGGAGAAATTTGAAGGTACGAAGGGAGCGGGCGAGGTGGATGTGGGCAGGGAGGGAGTTCCAGGCTTGGGGGGAAGCTAGGGAGAAGGGACAAAGGCAGGGGAGCAGGGGAGGTGTGGGAGGGTGAGAGAGGGGGCAGAGGAGGAGCGGAGTTCACGAACTGGAGTACGGAGGGAAATTAGTGCAGAGAGGTAGGGGAGTGCAAGGTTGTGAAGAGCTTTATAGGTGAAGACTAGGAGC
>QEPC01007782.1:543424-607462 GCA_003113815.1 Sphenodon punctatus
CCCAGCCTGGATTTTTTTTTTAAAAAGAGCTCCCCCCCCCAGCACCAGCGGCCGCAGCATCCCCGCAGCAGCCGGTAAGTATAGAGCTCTTTTTAAACTCGGAAGTTCCCCGGAAGGCCTAGAGCGTCTCTGATGCCGGCAGCCACAGCCGGCGCTGAGGCCTCCGGACCGCTCGCCGCTGCACCCGGAGCCCAGCAGCTGAAAACTAAAGTAAAAGGTACCTACCTACCGTGGGAGCTTGTAGTAGGAGTGATCCCTGGGGGGGTGGGGGGGTGTTAAACACCCCCCTCAGGGATCGGCTCTATACTTACCGGCGGCTGCGGGGATGCCGCGGCCACTGGTGCTGGGGGGGGGGGAGCTCTTTTTTTAAAAAAAATCTAGGCTGGGCAGGGTGGGTGGGGGGTGTCCCCCCTTCCACCTGCGCAGCCTGGGAGGGGGAGGGGGGAGGAATGTTATTCCATTGATTTCAATGGGGACACAGTGCCCCATTGAAATCAATGGAATATAACCAGTACTGGATACCGGATTTAATCCGAGAATTCGGTTCTTTGAGAACCGGAAACCGGTAAATCCGGTATCCGGTAATTGCCCCGGGGTCCCATGCCTACTATCAACTTCCCACCCCACCCTGGGAGAATCATTAAAAGTTCAAAGGATCTACACCTGCAAATCCAAAAACATAGCGATTTGATTCAGTGCACTAAATGCCCCCATGGAAATTATGCTGGTGAAGCCCATTAACATTATTTAATGATGAATAAACTCTCACAGGAAAAAGGGTCATGGGGGGGGAGGGGAACACTGATTCTACTGTGAGTATTCAATTTCCCAGAGCGACCACTCCATCTCTCTGTCCTTGTACTGAAAGGGAATCTCTACAGCACTTTTAAGATAGATCCAGAAGCTAAAATTCATAACAAAAATGGACAATTTATATCATATGTATGCCTCTGAGATGTAATTGACCTCACCTCCCTTCACTACCCCTTCTCTTAATGCAGGGGTGGGGAGCCTCAAGCCTTGGGGCCAAATGGGGTCCCTGGCATTTTATTTTTATTTTTTTTATGTTTCCCCTTTCCAGTTCCTGGATCTGTCCCCTGGATCCAGTTCCTTCACCAGAACACTGAAAAACTGAGCTCAGGTTAAGTGAGCAGAGTTGAAGGGATAGGATAAAGATTTGTGGCACAAATCCATATTCTGAATCCTCCTTTTCTTGAGTGCATGACACACACACACACACACACACACACACACACACACACACACACACACACACCAACTCCTATGTGACCCTCGGAACTTCTACTAATTTTCAAAGTGCCCCCTGGGAGAGAAAAAGTTCCCCAGCCCTGCCTTAATGTTTGCCACAGCATAGTTCCCAACCTGTTTTTTCTTTAGCCATCAATTCTTTATATTAAAGATAAAGGGTTTTTCAGTTCATTGTTTCTGCCTCCCCACAGCATCCTTCTAGAATGAACCGCCATTGGTGAGGTGTGTAGTGTGATGTACATCCATAAGAAGATTAGGGGAGGACTTGCCTAGAGTACAGAAGTCCCTGTGTTCACCCTGGCTGGAGTCAGGCTTTTACTGAGTTGCTAGAATTGCCCCCTAGTCCTGCAGCAGTTGTAACATATATCCAGATTTCCCATTCCTAAACACAGGACAGACCTAGTAGCTAATGAGATCATGCAGGACACTATAGAGCTGAAATGGGTACCCATGTGCTGGAAAGAGTAAGCTGGAAGCAATAAATTGGTAACCCAATAACTTTATTACCCAAAATTTGGGGTTATCGGTTGCCTAACTTGGTAATCAGTTATTACCGCAGCTACAAAATTAATGATCAGTTGGAGTCAAAGCAAGAGATCCTTCCTCTATCCCAAACTACAAAGAATGGGGGCACAGCTTCTCTACTTCCTTTCTCTCCACATATACAACTGCAGATAAAGTCCTACAGTCCCTTTGCATAGTGTAGGAACACCCAGTGCAAAGGTCGGGGTGTGGGGGGAGGAGGAGGAGAAGCTTATCCTAAGGGCCATGCCCTGTATCATCATCAGACTCAAACGAACAACACAGACTGAAATCACTAGAGCAATAGCCCACATTTGCACAAACACAGGGTCAAGGCTTCACAATTAATGGTTATAAAATAATTCACCAAGAATAAGCAAATGAACATTCCTAAAGCAATGAGTAATAATAAAAAAAAAAAAGATGATGTGGAGCCTTTTTGAATGCATTTCTTTCCCCACAAAACTTACGTTGGTGAAGTACTGGAGTGAAATTTGTATGAAATGGGTGTCTCATGTATTCCTTCTAGCTTTCTTGACAATTTCACTGTCTTTCTTGCTCACAATTACTCTCCTTTGCAGCTGAACTACAGCATAGCCAAGCCAAAAAAAAAACAACCACTTCCCCCAAAGCAAGGTAATGCATTACTTTCTATTGTTCACAGTATAGAGGTAACAACATTATAGCTAGATAAAAATAAACTCGCTGGGAATGAGATCATTGTCTGTCCAGATGCTGCGAGAGAAAAACAAGCATTCCTTTGTGTTCCAAGACAGAAAGCAGGTTTTTCACTTCATTTTGGGATGAAAGCAAAAATGTTCACATTATCTGCTCCATTGCCAATGCTAACTGTTGTATCAAGTACATCCAGTAACAGACATAAGTCACAGGTCCAAGCACCCAACATATTTAAGGGTTACAGGCTCCAGATTTCCAAACAAAATCCCAACATCCACAACTGGGCCTATTTGTACAATGAAACATACACTTTATAATATCCAAAGTACAGATCTCATACTTGGGGCTTAGGCACACTGCTAAGGCAACAGTCACATTCAAAGAACCCAAATCACTTTAACAGCCATAACCCTGACTATATTAAATCCAATTACTTATGAGAAAAACTAAAGCATAGTGATAATAAGTGATTCACAGGAGGTGAGTAAGCAACATACATTAGAATATCGTTTCCTTCTGCTCTAGACAACTAGCTCTATAGTTAAGGTGAGGAGCATTTTGTGTTAAAGCTAGGGATGTGCGAACATGGTTTGGAAGTTCGGAGTTCAGACCGAACTCGACTAGTTTGGTCGACCGAACCAAACTTCCAAACTGAACTTGAATTCGACAAACTGTTCAGTCGAATCCGAACCAGTTCGGAAAGCCAAAAATAGCTTAAAACACCGGTTTTGAATGTACGAACTCGGTTTGGAAGTTCGGAATTTGACTGAACTTGACTAGTTCGGTCGACCGAACTGAACTTCCGAACCGAACTCGATTTTTGAACCGAACCGAATTTCTGAACTCGGTTCTGTTCGCACATCCCTAGTTAAAACCCTTAACATTCTATTGCTTGCAATATTGTGGGGGGTAACTGTCATTACTCTGGGATTTTACTGAGAGTCCTCTGGGTAAGAGCTTTAATCTTTCCAAATTTAAAACAAATTGGATAAAAAACAAAGAAGTTCAGGCAGTCAGAAAAGTTGGGCAAACAGTCATTATGTGTGTACTTGGCGACCTGGGGTTTACCCCAGGGTATTTCTTTTGTTCTTAAGAGCAAAACCTATTTTGATTGCATAGAAAATTCATTTGTGGGGGTCCCGTCCTCTTTTGGTTTCTGTTTGGAAATGTATAGATTACTGTTGGAGATTTTTACCTTGTAAGTGCCCATTTTAGCCTATGGGTGGAACCCAGGATGAGAGATGTGTTCCATTGTTTCCATGGTTAGCTATCTGACTCATCAGCAGTAAGTGGCAGGAGTGCTTAGTTAAGTGCTAAGGGAAGTCAAGTGGAGTTTAACCACTGAAAGTCAGTGGGAGTTTAACCATTGATTCACAGATTGAGGTCCCACCCCCTCAGAGCTGCAGCGCTGGAAACAGCTGATTAAGCTCCTAATTAACATGACAGGGGGGGCTTCCACAAGCAGCTGCCCTGAAAAGGGGGGGCTCCTCCTCCCAGGGCAGCTTCCGGAGAAAGCCCCCCTTTCCCCACAATTTAAACCCGTACTGGGGGGAAAAACTGGCATTTGAGGATTCCCCTGCTTAAAGAGACTTGTGTCCCACAAAGAGAGGGAGTTTCACTACCTTTAGCAGGTGGACAAAAAGCACAACAATCAGAGTTGTGGGATACAAGCCTCCACTGTCTGAAACAGCACTCTGCTTACTGATGGGGTGTGATGGATTCAGAGGACAAATTCAAAACCACCATCCCATCCCAGCCTGAGGAGGTCAGTTGAAGGGACAGATGCAATCTCTTCCTCCTCTTCATACACCAGTGTAATTAGCAGTGGCTTGATTAGTTTACTTAAGAGATCCATCTGTCAGGCTTCTCCCTGACAGCTAACGAAATGACCTGGAACAGTGGTGGCTCTTGGGGGACAGCTCTGCAACTCCAAGTGGATCTCTTTAGCTTGTATTACAAGTGCAAAAGCAGCCAGACACAAGTGCTGTCCCCACTGTTAACAGGAGGCATGCAAAACCCAAGGGACTGGGAGCCATTTTGGATCTCATTGACTGGAAGTGAAGTCAGAGTAGGGAGCAGGGGAAGGGGCTTGCCACCATTGCCTTGATCCCTACCCAAGGGATCCATCTATCAGGCTTCCCTGACTGCTAATCAGTTCAGTTTCAGTTCAGTTTATTATAAGCGTAGCCGTAGGCCACTGCTGACTGCTAATGAAATGACCTGGTGTTAACAGGAGACCCCCTCCCACTCGTGACCTCTCAGGGTGATGTACCCCAATAATCACCGTTCCTTAAACTTCGGGGGGAATTGACTTAAAGATTTAAACTGGGGTCTCCACATGTTCAAAGGATCAAGCTGAGGACAGTACGTGCTACAGGCAGTTTTATGTACCCTCCCCAAATAGAAAGAGAGAGAAGGAGACAGGTATCCAAAAACAACAGGTTTATTGGTATATAACACAGAGAAACACAGCCCCGGTCTGGCTGGTGGGGTTTAAAACACAAGCAGTTTGCGAGGATAGTAGGAGAAGAGAGGGGGGGCGGTATTCCAGTTTTGGCTCAGTGAGGGGAGCAAGAGAACGCGATAGGGAGAGAGAAAGAGACAGGGAGGGGAAAGGGGCTTCCCCAGTTGGCTGGGCAAGTCTGGACCTGCAGTTACCTTTTCTTGGCCTGTTCAGACGGGACAGGCAGTCCACGGATCCAGCGGAGCTCGGGGTATGGAGGAAGAAAGAAGGGGCAGACCAGAGTCTGGAAGAAGTCTTAACGCAGACATGCACAGAGGGGGAAGGGAAGGGAAGGGAAACTGTAGGGCAGTTATTGGATACTGAAAAAAAGGTTTCTGGGAGGCTACGCAGGGTCGTTTGGGGTGTACAATGGGCTAACGAAGGGAGGTTACTTCCATGACAAAGAGGGCCATACTAGATGCCCAAGATATCTTTGTCACAGGGGGAAACTATAAACAGAAAACGCAGGGAGGGGAGGTAAGGCTAACAACAGTCTTTAGGGTACAATGGGTGTGTGTCTGGTTTCTCTTGGGGAATGCAGGGATTGGGGGGGGGTTCTGTACTGAGTCATGGCCACCAGTTCCTTGTTACAACGGGGTGAGCCCTCCTTCTTAATGACCTCATTCTTTACTCAGAGGGCCCTCCCTTCCAGTCCGTTTTTCCACCTTTGGCTAGTATCTTTCCATGAGTGTCTCCTTGTTGCTATGGCTAGGGTAGCTGGGCCCGATTCTTATTTTCTATCCATTTTCATCTGCGCCCCCCCTTTCTGCTTGTGCACCTTGTATGGGGAGGCTTCCCTGTCAAGCCTCTATCCCCATGTTCTCCGGCCTCAGTTGGTTCCTGAGGGCTTTTTGCATGCCCTTCTTCTCAGGTCCCTTGGCCTCAGTTTACATAGCAAGAGTGGGGGGTGGGGGGTGGTACTCATTGTAGGGGAATTTTAGGGGTCCATTCTTATCACTGGGTTAGCCATGGATCTAGGAGTCTATCAGGATGACAGGTCTGCAACTCCACTGGATCTCATTAGCTTGCATTATGAGTGTGAAAGCAGGTAGTGCTATCAGCCTGTGATTTGGCAGAGAGAGACCTTTGGCTAAGGGCTGCAATCTGTCCACGTTTGAAGCAAAACTGTTAAAAAAAAAGAAGATAGGACAGGCCCCATGGTGGCTCAAAGCACAACAAAAACCCCTCAGGTGGCACGAAAGAAGAGCTAATGCCATGGAGACCAGCAGCTTGGGATAATTTCAGATGTGACTGGCCCAAAGGCCCGCCACGCTGAATCACGCACCAGGATCCATTTCGGATCCCGGTCAGGAATCAGGCCGGCCGTCCTTAAGATGTGCTGGCCTGATTCTCACCGGGAATTGGGGAGGGGGCGGGGCTGTGCGGGGAGGGGACAGGGCTACGTGGTGCGACATGCAGCCACATGGCCCCACACCCCCATGGCGCACCCTCCGGGAGACGGGCGGGCACAGCGCCCAATCCGGCCTCTGCGCCCAATCCCGCCCCGTGGTTGGGACCACGATCCCGGCCGGGCAGGAGGTAACAGACGTTACCTTCAGCCCATCCCAAAACATGGCCAATTCGACCATGGTTCGGGTTCGATCCTACCACGATTCCCGCCAGTGATTCACTGGGGTGAACATCTGATGGGAATCAAACAGACATTATGGCAATCCTGGCCACCACAGGCGATTCACTGTGGTTGACCGTGATCCCGTAACATCTGAAATTACCCTTGGACAGCAGCTTCCTGCATGCCCCACCCCTTGTATGCACCTCTGTTGTTGCACGGGTCTGCCAGCACCTGCAGCAGCTGCACCAGCTCCTAGGCAGGAAGGGGTTACTGGCTGCAACAGCTTCCTGTTTCCACAGGGGCCGCGGCTGCGTCATTGGCAGAGGGCGAGTAGTTGGACGGAATTTGGGATGGATGGTGTTGCTGGGTGGGGCAAGGAGAAACAGCTGTCCATGCGAGTTGTTTTCAGGGTTGACCCATGATAGCAATTGTGCATGGAGGCTTCATGAGTGGGCGTGGTGGCCACCCTTGGATCCGCCCTTTACAATCCCTCACCACTCACTTCACATGCATGGGTGGGTGGGTGCTCCACAGCTGTGCCACTCAGCAGCCACAGACCCGTCTTCAAGTCTTGCTCATTTTAAAACACCCAAAGTCTTGGAGTATAGCAAGTTTCCTGAAAAGCAGAGTCTGGCTGGGAAATACTATAACTTTTACCTAAAAGCCATTACTAATCTCTAGGGAATCCTTTACACCAAGGGTTTTACTTCTCTTTTAAAAAGCCATTAATCAGGGCCCAAGGTATTTTATGGAGTTAATCAAAACAAATTCTGAAATTTTGGATTCCCCCTCCCCCAAAATCTAAATTTGGATGTTTGGTTGGGGGCAGGGGGAATTTTTATGGAAAATTTGAGAAAAGATTCCCCCCTCAAGGAACATATTTTTCATTCTTTTAACCAACTTTTTCAATACATTCACAATCTGCCTATTGACCTAAACAGCATCTAGTACAAAAACTAATTTGAATTAATTTTAATTTCAGAAACATTAAAAAAAAATTCTATCAGGTGCCGCGCGTGCGCGCACGCACACACACACACACACACGCACACACTTACAATATCTGAGGAAGAACCACGCAATCTAGTTTGAGAAGTTTTACCAATGGGTTACAAAAATAATATAAACAATAAGTATGTGCACATCTTGAGTTTTCCAAATGATTAACTTTTTTATTAAGCCTTGTTTTTCTTGGTTATTCTTAAATTAGCTTCTAGTTTTCTTTTTAAATTTCTGACTTTTTCTACATTTCCCCATTTGTTAATCACTCCCTGCTTCTGTATCTCACCTTCAAATTCCATCTATGATCACGGTCCTCAAACTACTTACTCTGTAGTATGCCCTTTTCACACAGACACTCTAACACTGATAAAATGGGTGTTACATTTTATTATACATGTTACAGGGATGCAGGTGTGGTCTATGAGTGCCCTGCAACATGTATAATCAAATGTAACATCCATTTTATCAGTGTTAGCGTGTCTGCGTGAAAAGGGCTGTAGTCTCACTGAAATCAAATTATGAAATCAGGAAGTCTTCTTTGGAGTAAGTGGTGGGAAAAGGGAAAAAGACATGCTGTACTACTCAAACCAATATCCAGTTCCTAAACAACATGTTTGTTCTGTTATGACGGGAAAGGGAAAGAGTAGGAAAGTGAAAGAGGAATGGAGTAAACAATTGTTGGCTTGAGAAAGAAGCAACGGAGGGAGGGAGGTGAGCTTGAGAAGAAACACAGAGGTAGTGCAAATGAGGATTGATAAATGTTCACAAGATGTACACAGAACTACACCTGGTGGAATCGATCGGAAATGTTGATTTGGAAAATGTAGGCTATGAAGCCAGAAGGAGAGTTCTTGACTGCAAAGATGCATCATGCTGTTGCTACTCTGCAGAGGCTTTGAAGAGAGAAAGGCTCCAGTGAGGGAAGCATGAAACCTTGACAAGGCCTGTCTACCTCCCACACTGCTAGTTGCTCTAACACAGGGGTGGGAAACCTTAGGTCTGGGTGCCAGATGCGACCAGTGGCTACTTTTATTTGGCCCTTTTCCAGTTCCTTCCTGGATCTGGTCCCTGGATCCAGTTCTTACCTGAAGCACTGAAAGACTGAGCTCAGGGTAAGGGAGTAGAGATGAGGGTATGTATAAAAGGAAAGGGGACAGATCCCAAATGCATTCATTAGGCAGCCCCCTCCCCCAAATTAAACAAGGCCTCAAGAGCTTGTACTAAATTTTCAAAGTGGACCTTTGGCAGGGAAAAGGTTCCCCACCCCTGCACTAGTAGAACTAAAGAAGTTAGGTCATTTGTCTCGTCTAATAGATTAGCAAAGTTAATCTTCCTACCAATGCAAGTTTATTCTTTACATTCTATTTCCAGTAATTTCTTCAGTCTAGTTGTAAAGATCTCAGACTACAGTATACTTGGGAGACTAACCCAAGCTAAAAACAACAAAAGTCACTTTCACTAAATAAGTTTTTCTTAATTTAACCCCATTACCTCTGGTGACAACCACCTTTGCACCCACCTAAATTTATATTTATTTATTTATTTTCATTTTTAGCCAGCCCCTCTCATACTAAGCGACTTAGGGCAGCTTACAGTGGCAGAAATAAACAAGAATCGCAATATAAAAATATAAACAGCATAAAAATAAATAGCAATATAAAACAGTACTAAAACTCTAATCGTGTGCATAGAAAACATAAACTACCCTATTAGGATGGTCCGCCCCTGGAGGCTGTTGGACCCAGTGCGGTTCCTAGGCGCTCTGGGGGAGTTACACTCTGACCTAGATGACCTTCTCATCGATGACACTGTCAAGCTGTGGAACATCTTTCTGATGGAGGTCATCGATCAAACGGCTCCCAGGCATTCGTTTCCCAGGCGGAGGCGCCACAGACCTCCTTGGTTCTCCAAGGAGCTGATGATACTGAAGCAGGCGGGGCAATGGTTGGAGCAACGGTGGTGTAGTTCTTGGGCTAAAGTTGACAGATTGCGGCATAGAGCTAGTTTACGAGCCTATGCCATGGCTATGCGGGCAGCAAAGAGGGAATTCTTTACTACCTTCATAGCATCCGCAAAATCCCGTCCAGCAGAGCTGTTCTGGGTTGTGTGGGGGCTGGTCATTCCAGCCTCCCTCAACCCTGGAGTTGAGTCATCATCTGCCCACTGTGACCTTTTTGCGAATTATTTTGCAGAAAAAATCGCTCGTATTCACCAAGACCTCGATGTTGCGCTTAATACAGTGGAGGAGGTAGAGGTGGTAGAAGCCCCGACTTGTCCGGTTTTTTGGGATCAGTTTCAGTCGGTAACACCCGCTGATGTGGTGGAGGTACTGGGGGCTGTTCGAGCCACCTCTTGTGAACTAGATTCGTGCCTGTCCTGGCTGATTAAGACCTGCCAGGAACCAATGGGGCCGTTGCTGACTGGGGTGGTCAGCGCCTCCCTGCGGGAGAGTAGAGTGCCAGCCTGCCTCAAGGAGGCAGTGGTACGGCCTCTGCTCAAGAAACCATCACTTCACGCTGACTCCCCTGCCAACTATCAGCCTGTCTCTAACCTTCCCTTTTTAGGGAAGGTTATAGTGGCTCAGGAGCTCCAAGGGCATCTCGACCGCACTGGTTATCTGGATCCCTCACAGTCTGGCTTCCGTCCAGGGTATGGCACTGAGACAGCATTGATGGCTTTGGTCGATGATTTGCACCGTGAAAAGGATAAGGGTCGGTCGACCCTTTTGGTCCTATTAGATCTGTCGGCTGCATTTGATACCATTGACTACGAGATGTTGGTGACACGCCTGCGGGACAGCGTGGGGGTGGGTGGGATCATTCTTGAATGGTTCCGCTCATTCCTGACAGGGACAACTCAGTGGATGGTGCTCGGTGATCATTTTTCATCTCACCGAGACCTCATGTGTGAGGTCCCGCAGCGCTCTATTTTGTCCCCTCTCCTGTACAACATGTACATGCAGCCGCTCGGCGAGGTGATCAGGGGGTACGGGTTGAGGTGTCATCAGTATGCGGATGACACCCAACTGTACCTGTAATTTCCAACCGACCCAGGCCCGGCTGTCTCGATGCTTACTCGGTATTTGGCAGCTGTGAGGGACTGGATGAGGACTAATCGACTGCGACTGAATCCTGACAAGACAGAGGTGATGTTAGTGGGTAAGTCGATGGAGATAGAGACCCCCTCGGTTGAGGGGGTGTTCTCTACTGACTTCCCAGGTGCGGAACCTGGGGGTGCTCCTTGATGGGCAGCTCCGCCTGGATCTCCAGGTGGAGGCTGTGGCTAGGAGTGCCTTCGGCCACTTACACTTCGGCCACTGGTGTGGTGGCTTTGACTGCTGGTTTCAGTTCCAGATCTAGCCACAATCATCCATGCTTTTATCACCTCTCGGTTAGACTACTGTAATGCGCTCTACATAGGGCTACCTCTGGTGAGGGCTCGGAAGCTGCAGCTGATGCAGAATGTGGTGGCCCAGCTCCTGGTGGGGCTGGACCACCAAGAGCACATTACACCAGTGCTCCAATCTCTGCACTGGCTGCCAATAATCTTCCGGGCCCAATTCAAAGAGTTGGTTTTGACCTATAAAGCCTTACACGGTCTGGGCCCTACCTATTTGCGAGATCGCCTCACTCCCCGGGTTCTGGACCAGCCCCTGCGGTCATCTGGGGGGTGCCGTGTTGAAGGTCCCTCGAGTTTCCCGGGGGGGGGCATGCAGGACAGGGCGTTCTCAGTGGCCTCGCTGCGCCTTTGGAACTCCCTCCCGGTGGGGGCCCGTCTGGCCCCAGACCTCCCCGTTTTCTGCAGGAATTGTAAGACCTGGCTGTTCCATCAGGCATTTGGTGAGGGAGAAGGGTGAGGGTGGGGGATGTTGGGTTGAGGGGGGGGTCCTCTCCTCACTTTTACTTTTACTATTGTTATTATTGTATTGTTTTTATATGTTTTATTGTATTTTATTTATTTTGATGTTATTAGCCGCCCCGGGCTGCCTGGTAGGAGGGGCGGGGTATAATTTTTTTAAATAAATAAATAAGTGCATAAAATACCCACACCCTCTACTAACAAACCCATCCCACCCTCTCCTCATCCCCCGCCAAACGCCCGGCGGAAGAGCCAGGTCTTGCAGTTTCATTGGAAGGCTAGAATATTCAGGCTGTGCCCCCGCTCATGTGTTGGGCACCTCACCACCTGGGACAGGCCCATGGTTGCCACGGCAGCCATGAAGTCCTGCTCTGCTCCTTGCAATTCCGCCTCAGGATGGATATTGGAGTCCCCCAAGACAATGAGCTTGGGGAACCTCAAGGCCAGGTCTGAGACGAGAGCTGCTAGAGCAGACAGGGATGCTGCTGTGCAGTGGGATGCATGGTAAACCAGCAGAATCCCCAACCTATCCCTGGCTGGACCCGCTAATCGGTTTCCAGCCAAATCAATCACAAGGTGGAAGCACTCCAACCCAGATTTGGTCTGCACTGAAAATCTCTGTGCAACCAAGCCATCCCTAAAAATAATAGCTACCCTCGACCTTCTGGCTTGGGCTGGTGCTGGACCGAGTACTCAGCCGGAATGAGATCACCAAAATTGGCTCGGAACATTCATCCAGCCAGGTCTCTGTCACACACATGAGGTCAGTCGCCCAATCCAAGATGGCATTGTGGATTACAGATGATTTATTGCAGACCGACCTCACATTACACAGCACCAGTGACAGGTTGGGGTCTTCTGAGACCTCGATCACCTGGTTATCTGGGCCCAGGGGGTTGCAGGAGGGACTGGTACTAACCACCAATACCTCCGTGCACTATAACATCTCCCCCCTCTAGGGCCATAATTCCCCTGCCCCGTCATGACCCCTAACCCCCCGGGGAGGTGCCACCAGCCCGCCTCCCAACAAGTCCTCTGCTGGGGGGGCATGAACCCACACCCCTCTCATTCCCAACCCTTCCCTCAGTAACCTGCCCCCCCTCTCACCAAGGGGCCTACACCCCCCCTCCTCAACCTCACAAGCACCCCAACATAAATTAACAATATCCCCATTCCCCCCCTCCCACCGGGGGATGACTACCTAGGATCCCACCAGGGGATGACTACCTGAGAAATAATTCCCTTCCTGCCCAGGTGCTGACACCTTTCAAAATGTCCGCAGACAGAAACATGCATTCATCCAGCTGGCACGTGTATTGCTTTTTTTAGGGGAAAAACAGTTCAGATGTTGGAAAGCCAGATTATGTGAATCATCTCTGGACATTCCATGCAGTATATGGTAACCATTCCATCCTAGACAGCAAGAGGAATTCTGCAACAAATAGACAATAGCCAAGCTCTAGTTTTTCAGTTGAACAAGCACAAAGATACAAAAACATTTTACAATTACAACATAGCTATTGTGCATCTGCTACTAACAAAAATGGCATGAATTACAGTAAAAAGGTGTTTACAGTAAGTGAATTACAGTACACAGAATTACAATGACTTTCAATAAAATGGCCTCAATAAGCAGGTTTTTCCAAGCTTTGGCAGTCTTCAGAACAAATTGCAGAAGATATCAGTCAGTTCCTCTCTAGACTACGGTCCAATCATCTACTCGTATTAGAGTTGTAAAATGCCAGCTACCATCCCTTGAGCAGGGATGAGTCTGTTTGAAGTGGTTCAGAAGATTTAATCAATGTTACACTCCGCAGGACTGCTTCAGTTTCTTAGCTTGACAGCTGAATTCCACATATCAGCTCTCTCGTCAAATAGTGGCCTTTCAAAATTTGTGTTTAAGAATTCTGGCATGAGTTCCAAGAGCAATCGTTTCTAGCTGACTGGCAATGTAGCACAGGGGAATGCCATATTCAATCAAGTTACTATAATTCAAAAATTTGCTGAAGAAAAGCTTCGAGATGCTGTAAAATCCATTTTGCTTTGGCCCAGTTTTGATATGAATCTAATGAGCGTTAACACGAGATTTGCTAGATTAAGGTCTGCAGATGAAGATTTAATGACTACAGTGTTGTGTCTTGGTGTAAAGGGACAAGTCCCCAGTTTGGGGGAGGAAGCACATTGTAACATTTTGCTCACAGCAAAGTGTGTAAAGCCAGTCCTAAATGTTCATGATAAAGATTTTAAAATATCCAAGTAATATAGATTTGTTCAATTAAAACAAAGGTGACCAGTGTCATGGAGCATGCTTGATCCAGGCATCATGCTTAGGTAATCTTCCAGAATTCCTCTTACTTGCTCCTCCTAGCTCTAGGGCCTCAGCAACGTGTCTCAAGAGTGAAGAGGAAAACTCCGCTTTAAAGAGCCTACCCCTTGCCTTGGGGGTATTGAGAGATGTCAAACTTTGGGATTATTTTTAACTCAAGTGTTAACAGTTTCCATTGTCTCCTGATCCCAGTTAACTTTAACAGAACTGTTAAATAGAAGCGTGAAGTGTTCTGACTTCTCACTACCAGGCAAGACAGGTAAATGTATGTGATATTTGTGCCATTTCCCAGAATCTGTTCACACCCAATGTAGGCTTCTCAAACAATTTTCACAGATTACATTGAATCAAATTCATTTTCCTGAAAGATTGTGAGCATATATGGTCTAATTGCTAAATGAGGTCTCAAAGACCCTGATATCTTATTAGTGCATTTTTTGAAAACACAAAACCCACTGAAAATATGATAAAAAAATCAGTACTGATACTCAACATCGTAGCATAACTATTGCATCAACATACAAAAAGGGTGGGCAAATTTTCCAAGCTGAAGAAGACCCGTATATCAATTTTTTCACATCGCCAACAGTCACAAGATACAGTATATCAATTGTGACATCCCCTGATTCCAGAGACAGGGTAGTGAGGCTACGCACAAATCCTGCCCCCCTCACATCAAATTTCTGACTCCCAGGTAGTGTGGTGGGTTTAGGCAGCAGCAATAGTGGCACAAGTATGCTTGCCCTACTCCCCGAGCCCCCATGAAGCTCCAGGGGCTGAAATAGTGGCTCAGCTTCTCTTGTTCCTAAGGAAGCCACAGTGACTTCCCATGCAGACACTTCCAGCAAGAGCCACAGAACAGGTGCCTAAAAGCTGCATGCGGCTCCTGAGCCACCATTTGCTCACCTATGACATAGAACCACTCTGTTGCTGGAAAGAGGTTGTTTACCTTGCTATATTTGACAGAGCACACAGCGTAATGTGCAGTGTAGAATATCAGCTCCACCACAGTGATTTTGAAAGTATTATACTCTAATTAAAGACCCTTTTCATAATTTTGATGCTATATTTCAACTGGCCATGACTACAACATAGTGGGATTTCATCCCCACAAGCACTACAGCTGTCCAAGAGGATCGGGATCGGGAGGGCTTCCCCACAACCAGCACCTGTTCACTATGGGAATCCCCCAGCCCATCTCCACTTAAAAAATGGCCATGATACTAGTGGGAAATTAAGCTGCCTTGTGCAGCTGCAGTAAGCCTGCAATGAACACATGCCAGGGACACAGTTATCTCTGGAAGGCGCATAGTGAACTGAAAATTATTATTATTATTATTATTATTATTATTTAAAATTAAGGTTGTCAAGAGTTAGAACTGAAACTTGGGACTTTCCTTGCCCATTTGGGGAGCAGGATTGGCCTATGTGTACTATGGATGTTCTTAAAACCCTAATTTTCCTGAAATTGGAAAGCTGTCAGAAGATGTGCTTGGCATTTGTGTTCATCTTGAGAAATTGTCTTGTATTCATCTGGGGAAATGTGCATATGCTTTTGCGTGGATTAAACCAGGTGCCGCCATTAAGGCACCAGATAGATGTTTGCCTTGTTAGGCTCCCAACCATGGTGGGGGCTAGCCCAGGCTGTGACTCAGGGAAATCCCCAGACCAGACTTGCCGCCACCACGGTCAGAATCCAGCCGCCAGACAGGCTTTCACTTGCCGGTGCACCCCCCAGAAATAAGACACAGAGACATGAAATGGAATCAAATGACCCCACACTATAATCAAAACAGAGCAAGAATGTTGGTGGGATTGCGACTAAGCAATCATGGGTCCAGTATTTTATATGACGAACGTATCTATCTCTTAACAAGTGTCTGGCCTGGATATGCCCTCCAATGCCAGCACCAAATCAATATTAACCACATTCCCCTTCGAACAGCTTCCTGGCCAAGGCCAAAGGAGAAATGTCTGGGTGGGATGAGTAAGGAGAATGGTGTCATTAAGGTTTGAGGGCCATGCATGCCCTTACCCCCCTGCCCCCGCTTGACACTCTTCCCAGGGGAACTATCCTGTTGTTGGCCATGCCCTGCTTATCGCCAGGTATCACCCTCCCATCTCTTATGGAGATGACTCTTCTATCCTAAAACTACCTAACAAAACACCTATTAACCGTACTGGACCCCCGCAAGAGTGCGACTTAATAAATATCAGTAAACAAATTCACGCAAGCCAAATTAGTTGCCAATCAAGTAAATGTCCAAATTATAAAGACGCCAAATAACCACATGCCAAGTTAAATTTAAACTATTTTAAAGCTGCCAATCAAAATTATGGCAAGTTAGCCAAATTAAGATCCAAATTGTTAGCAATTAAACTAATTTAACTTATTCCAACACTGCGAAGAAAGCAAAACAAGCAAGCATCATCATAATGGTTGAGGTGCCCTCCAAAATCCCTTCTTGGTCCCCTAACGGTAACCGGTTCAACCTGCAGTATTAGAGGGACGGGTGAGTGGGTGCTGACTGCTCGTGGAAACAGGCGCAAATGCAGCGCCTGGCTAAGCAACTCTCATGGGCAGCAAGACTCCTCCTCCCCCTCCTAGTAAAGGATAGGGGCTTCCCCCACGCCAGCCAATCATGTGCCGGCAAATGGAGCACATGATGGCTAGGCAACCTATCATAGTGTTTCCAGGCCGAACATGCAGTTTCCCAAACCTCTGCACCTCCACGTCCATTTCATGAAGAGGGGCGCGGCAACCTCCCCCCGCCTCCATTTTGGCAGCGGAGGGCTTATCTGAAAGCGCGCTTTACTTATTGGGATCCAGGGTGGAGATGGGGGCTGGATGTCATGGCCACATTTCCGCCTGTCAGCCGGAAGGGGAGGGTGGGCCAGTCAACGCAAAGTGGGAGGGGGAGCTGTATAGACGTCCTTCTGTATGTCTCCCTGCCCCTCCCCAGTCACCATAGGGTTTGTTCGGAGGTTGGGCCAAATTCCAGCTGGAGTGACAGCTCCTGCCACAGCCCCCACAGCCCAGAGCAGTCCATAGTCATGGTGGGACCCAGCATGGCTAAAAACACCCATATATAGCTTTCAGATGTCTGCATGGATTTTCAAAACCCAATCCACTGAATTTTCCCAGCTGAATACAAGACCATTCTTACTTTCAAGATGAACACGAATGCCAAGCACATCTTCTGGCTGCTTTTCAATTTCAGGAGAGTTAGGGTTTTAAAAAAATCCATAGTACACATGGGCCAGTCCTGCTCCCTAAATAATTCAATGGGATTCAAACAGGACAATAAATCAGCATGAGACTATCACGTCTTTTTCACGACCGTGGGGATTTTTGTGTCATGACATCTGTTATCAAATCTGCTGCACTGCCTGAGACCTAAACTGGTGAAATGCTACTGTACCTTCTCATGTTCTGTATGAAAAAGAAATGAATTCCATCCAGTAGATTCCAGTGTACCATAACCTTTGGGCAACAGAAAAAAGAAAACATAGAACAAAAGAGGCCTTTGTTTATTTTTCTTTAAAGTGAAGAATGGGTTTTGGGAGAAACTGCACACTTTGGTTATTGGGGAAGGAAGGAGTTCAATTTCCCTGATGGTCTTTTTAAAACGTCTGACCAATGACAGAGATGACCAAACAAAAAGTATTTTTGATGAGATGCTTTACGAAAAGAAAAAGAAAACAAGTGTTCCACCTCGGAGAGAAATGTTCTTATCAGCTCTACAAGTAACAGCCAGAAAGGTCTAAAAATGAAACATGCAAGAATAGTAACGATCCATGAATCTGAAAAATATGATTCACAATAATTAAAGTGAAGTTTATAAACAGGCTTTGTTTGGGGTGCAAGCATGTTCAAGTCTAACACGGGGAACATCCTCTCACTATAAGGGGGAGTTGGCCTTGGCTGCACAGTACAAAGAGTCTATTTTTAACAGCTTATCGCAGACTTCTGTCAGGATGTTATAATGGTCACATGTAGAGTATCACTATCAGCTTGTTCATTTCCTTTGCCTCAATGTTACCTCCCTGTGACTTTTCTTTCATTTTTATGCCACCCCTCTATAAACTTATGTTTAAACTTCACTTTTATGGATTATATACACAGACAAATAAGCTCTGCTCCTCAGCAGGTAAACTTAGTCTCCCTCTCCACACCACATACTAGTGCACACACACACACACACCCTCCCAACATTCCAAGTGCTTAAAGAGGGACTGAAGCGCTCCTGCTTAAAGTTCCATTTCATTCCCCATTGGGCATTTTTACACACACCTTAAAGTTCTGGATGTTTCAATCTTCTGGATTTACAAGTCCACAAGTAAGTTCCAGATGCATTTTCACACACACACACACACACACACACACACACACACACACACACACACACACTCTGCCCTGAGACAGTTCCTGGATGCATTCTTCACACAAACACTGCCCTGAGGCAGCCTAAAGTAGCCACAGCTGTAGACGTGACAGGCTGCCATGGAAACCAGGTGACCACAGCTGCCTGGAGCAACAGTTTACCAGGAGAACGTTTTACGCACAAAAGTTCTGGGAGAAGTTCTACACAGAAGTTCAAAGAGCTGGATGTTTAAGATCTGGGTGAGTGATTTAGACACACAGAAAGTTCAAATTGTAACAGCAAACATACAGGAGAAACGTGTGTAAAAACACCCATTGTCCTCTCAAGCGATTTTTCAGGCAGGAAAGTTGTGCTCAAGGCATGAATAACAGTTTTCTCTCTCTCCTGAATGAGCAGCTTTGACCCTACTACTGCTTATTAGGCTGCGTTCTCATCTGCGGCGACGGTGGCAGCAGAGGGAGGGGCGAGGGAAGACGCAGCAGCAGCACGGAGGAGCTGGGTGATGGGAAAAGAGCTATAACAGGGATCTGCCGTGGCTTCTCTCACACGTCAGGGCACAAAACCCTGCCCTGACATGCATAAGAGAAGTCACAGCAGTTTAGGGACATTTTAGGGACATTTTTAGACAGACACCACCCTCGTGGGAGGGCAATAAACCCCTCAAATTATCTGCACATGTAAACTACTCCCCTGTGAATCTCGCAGAAATATCTGCATGTTAATGCGCATCGGCAAACCCTAGAAATGGAGGGTTTCTGAATGAGCATTTGAAAACTCCCATGAGACTCGTGTGAATTGCTCATCACGCATGTCTAAAAACACCCTGATTGCAATTCTCACAGGAGTTTCCTGTGTGGATATGACGTTGCAATCCTATGATCCACAGCATCACTACCTTTGTTGAGGGAGTAGAATGATATGGGGAGATTACAAACCCCAGCGATATTCATGCACTTCTAAAAGGAACTTCTCAGGAGCTTCATGCAGTTGCTTCCAGCTGTTGGACAGTTCAGGTATGACTCTCAGTCAGGGCTGGTCCATCTGACTTCATTGCACCTGCTCCTCAGTTTCAGCTGCCAGGACTGCTGAGCACTGACTTCACCAGCCAACCGCTAAACAGGAAAGGGGTGTGTGTGTGTGTGTGTGTGTATGTGTGTGTGTGTACGTCTCGTGCCTCTCAGCCACATGAAGATTTTGGAACACGGCTCTTGGGGTTAGAAACTTTGATCATCCCTAGCATAAACAAACAGCACTTCTGGGTGGATGAGCACTTCACCTCAGCTGAAATCTTTCCAGATGCAAACAATCAGCACAAAAATCACAGCATTACAGATAGACCCTTTACACCAATAAAGGCTGGCAAAGAAGCAACGTTGCAGCAACTTGGTGAGATGGGGAAGGGACAACGGCTTAGCACTTCCATGCGCCTGTGGCTCTGTGCCACTCTAGAAGCATAGGAGAGCTGCAGCCAATTATCTAGTCAACAGGCTGGAATAGCAGCAATGATGAAAGTGTGCAGCTGCCCTACGCTGTGAATCACAGAGCTGAGAGCAACTTTGATTCTTCCATCCATCTACACTCCACCCCCATGAAACCTGAATGTTGAGGCATTGAGGAGGACAAGAGATAAAGCAGTGAAAAGGATACCTTGTTTTGGAACAATGCTGTTTCTCCCATATTTAGGGCCAAAAATGGCTACTAGTCTCTAACGGAGACAAACTTCACCACTGCCGGGGGGTTTTTGGTTGTTTTTTTCAGCTACTGAGACAGTCATACCAAGGGCTACCATCTCTCTTTGAGCTTTCACCCAGGGTAAGTAGATGGCCATGCCCCTTTGTGAGGCACCTCTGCCCCTTAAGGGTGTCATGCCATCACGACATTCTGCAGGGGTGGGGCCATGTCAGAAAGGGAGAAGGGCAAAGAGGATGTCACACTCCTTTCTGACATAACCGCAACCCTGACACTCAGGACACTCCATAAGGGAGCATCATGACACTCCATAAGGGAGGTGGCACAACAAAAAGAAAGCAGGAAAATCCTTACGGTCTGCCTTCTTTCTGACGTGGCCATCCCCTTAAATCCTATCTCTTTGTGTTTCTGGAGGTGTCCCAGCTGACTCAGAAATCAGACCTTCCCTGGAGCCTCTGGGTCAAAACCCAGAGGCTCTGGGCAAACCACATCATTACTGAAAAACCATAACCGGACTCTCTATGCCTTTATAGTCACTCTTTTAGCAACATTCACCAAGAATATCTAGGCCAGGATTTTCAAAGGATTGAATTAAATTCTCATACTAATGGGAATTTCAGTGACTTATCACAAAGAGAAAAAAAGGGTACGTTTACCTCAAATGATAGATAATCATAGGGCAGACAGACATCTTTAAATAGGCAGCCTTGTCAGCATATCTTCCCAACCTTAGCACTTGTAGTAGGGATGGCTGAGTTCAGGTTCTGGCCTTGGTAAACAAACACCAGACGTGCATGTTTCAAACAGCGCAAACATGCACTCAATATTTATTGAGTGACATAGAGCCTTTGGTCGGGTGCAGCACAAAGCTATTAAAAGCCCCGAACCTAGCTTCTGTCCCCAAATAGTTTCCCACAGATGAACAATAGAAGAACTTCTTACCACTTCAGCAGTTAAATTCTTTTGAACAGCAAAGCTGGGACAGGCCCCTTTAATCTGTCCCTTCAGGGGGCTTTTTACTCACTGCAGACAGTACCATGGAGAGTTCCCTATGGAGCCAGGAGACCACTGCTTTCAGCCAGAGATGCAGTCGCCAACTGACTTTTCTCCTCTAAACTCAGATACTTATAGTCTAAAAGGGGTGTGGCAACACACAGTCTTTTCAGTTCTTAAAGGGTCCGCTCCCATTATTCGCCGCTTAGTGTCCCAATGAACGAACATGAACAAGAACACGCAGAAAGATGGTACCACAGTATTTGTTCTGTTTAACAAAACATATCACCGCCCCATTGACACAGGACTCTGGAGTTTGCATTGTGGCTGCAATGCAAGCACAGCCCAGATGAAGACACATTGGAGGACTACATAGCAACATTATGCTCCAACTCTGCTGCTGGGCAGCTCACCTCCCCCTCACCTCACTCTGCATAAGTGTCTGGCTGGGGTTGAGAAGAATGTCTCACTTTGAGTGCATGGTGGTGGCAGCTGGTGGGGAATGAGGCATTGCACAAGCATCAGGTGTCCAGGCCAGAGGCTGCTCTACAGGGTATTCCTGTTATCATTTACTTAGTACCCTGGTGAGTGAGGGGAGAGCTAAGCTGCTGCTGGTGGCATGTTGCTGCCCTATTGCTGAGACTTTGCTGTGCTACAAGCAACTGTGAGTGACTCCAGCTGTAGAACATTTGCCTGCACGAGAGACTGTGGCTGGTGGAGTTCAGGATTGGCCAGAGAGGACTCTCACACCCCCAGGAGGGAGGAGAGATAAGGCGGGCTGCCCAAGGCGTGCCTGTGAGTGAGGGGAGAGCTAAGCTGATGCTGGCGGCGTGTTGCTGCCCTATTGCTGAGACCTTGCTGTGCTACAAGCGACTGTGAGTAACTCCAGTTGTAGAACATTTGCCTGCACGAGAGACTGTGGCTGGTGGAGTTCGGGATTGGCCAGAGAGCACTCACACACACCCAGGAGGGAGGAGAGATAAGGTGGGCTGCCCAAGGCGTGCGCGCCTTTGGTGTTTGCGCCTAAGGGCTACGCGCGCAAGGGCATGCCCTTGTGCGCGTGGCCTTAGGCGCTGGTCGTGGCCGCGGGGCCCCTGTCTTCATTTTGGATTATTTGCTCTGTGTCTTTGGAACTGCACTGTACTATTGGGAGTACTTTGGGCTAGGATGGAAAAAAAAGAGATTGAGGGGTTGGACTTCACCTGTGTGCGAGGATTTGTCCAGATCTAAACATCCCAAAATAGATAACTGTGACCCACCTTCAATGCCAGATGTGCCAACTATGGCTAATACCCCTTCCCCCTGTGTAGATTCGATTAAGGTTTCCTCTGGAGTACCCTTTTCTTATTGTTCGACACAGGGTGAGATTTTGCAGGGTATTGAAGGGGACCCCCCCTTGATGGACATTTTGGCGCTGCAATGCCAACTTATTTCACGTACAGTCACACTGATATTTGATAGTATGTCTAATATAGGGGATTCGATGCTCTGGGTTAAAGAACACCTTAGTGCTTACTAAACTAGATTCGACAAAAGTAAGGGAAAGGGATGAAACTACATCTAAAGCTGCAACGGACGAGCGAGATAGGATAAAGTACCAGGAGGGATCTTGCAGTAGGAATGAACTTTTGGCGGGTAGAAGACATAGTAAGAGGCTTGGGGATCCTTCCTGCATAATTCCCAACGCAGTCTGGTTTAAGATTGGGCCCTTGGTAAAAGGGGTTATCCCAAATTGGGACAATGCCTCTATAATAGTCCAAAACCTATCAAGTTTATGGAGGATCAGTGTGGTTCCGGACGACATAGGTAGATAAGCTGAATCATAGCAATAGGAAATTGTGTATTAAGCTTTTCTTTGCATCAGGTTTTTTGACTCGGAAGTTATTCAAAGCTAGAAAGCATTTAAAGCACTGTGGTGTATCAATAGATAGGGTCTATGATACGGGCGATAGTTTAGAGTATGGGACCGGCTGTATGCCCACTAGATCTTTGGGTAGGACACCAACAAATCAGTTGACTACAGAAAATGAGGAGGTTGGGATGCAATTAGCTAAGGGTACTGCTATCCCACTCCTAGAAGGTGACTCAGGGGTCGCAGCTATCCCTTGTGAGGTGACTCAGGTGGCCCAGACAACAGGAAGCAACTTAATGGAGATAGGGACGAATGATTATGAGGGGCCTGCTACCTTGGCTGATGTAGTTAAGGGTTATTTAGGAGATTCCTCGAAGGGAGTGGGAGATGGCGCTCTTTGGCGCCCTTTGAGGAACTCACTATTATTGACCAGGATCACTTTATTCAAAAATTAGATTCTTTAAGAAAGGGTTTACCCCACCTTCAATTGGATTATCTGGCCCCGGATATAGAGGCTAGGAGGGATACATACCAGGCGCAAAATGACCCCGTTACCTATGCTGCTGCTCGTTTTTTGTCTGATGGAGAATTGGGACCAGTTAATCCCTTGGTGTGTAGGGTGGAATGTACGGTTTATGGCGCTGATTTGAGTAATGTGTCCCCAAAAGTATCACCTACAGGAAAGAAAGTGACCCCTATTGAAATGTCCCAGCTGGCCTCTATTGAAGACCAGGTGTCTACCACACATGTTGGGATGGGGAATAGGCTGCATTTTTCTGGTCTGCAGCAAGAATCAGTCCAAATCGATCAATTAGAAATAGAGGAAAAAGAGGAGGTAGTGGTAACCCAGGAATGACATGAGGGGGTCCCCAAGGTGCCCCTGATTTTTGTAAGTCAGGAACAAATTGGGGATCTTGCACAGCCATGCTTTCTGGGTGCTACCGCTTCCCCTAGGGATTTTTCGCCTTTAGGGGGAACTATGGAAGGTGGCGGCCAGGTTGAGGGGTTATGTTCTCTCCCTTGCTCGTAAACGGCTGGGAACAAACATGTAAGGGCTGTCCCTATTATTTCATGGAATATTTCAGGCTGCAAGTCAAAACTTTATGATCCAGACTGTATAGCATTCCTTTCCCAATACGATTTGATCTTTCTTCAGGAGACATGGTTGGGGGGAACGATGTTTTGGTGGTACAGGGTTTTCAAACGTTCTCTAACCCAGGTATAAAGCATTGCAGGAAGGGACGTTTGTCAGGGGGACTGGCTGTATTGGTGAGGGATAATTTTGTTAAATCCTATAAAATCCTTCCATCTCAGAGATCCGAGTTTCAGGTAGGGATTTGGGGGCTACCAAGTGGGGAGTGCTTTGTGTTTGTAAACCTATACATCCCTCCGGATGTCTCCAAGTATTACAATGCAGATGTATGGGATGAGTTGGACCAACTTTTGGAACAACTGGAAAGAACTTATCCCTTGGGCATATTGGTGCTCTTGGGAGATTGGAATGCCAGGATTGGCACTGAATGTGTGAGTCTTCTAGGAGATGGCCCTCCTGGAGGAGAGGTACCTTTGGAAAGGAACTCCAGAGATAAGGTAGTGAATGAAATGGAGAGACATATACTTAGACTCTTGAATGTGTATAATTTGAGACCACTGAATGGGGGTTTCCCTGGGGATCGCGTTGGGGAGTTCACATTTATTAACTTCAATGATAGGAGTGTTGTTGACTATATAGTTGTCCCAATGCAGTGCTGGGGAAGATTCTCCAACTTTAGAGTTATAGTGAGGGAGGAGAGTGAGCATATGGCTTTGGCCACATGGGTTAGCCTTCCCCTCGCTGTAGGTCATGCTTCCAAAAATGGGGAGATTTTGGGGGCAGCACGAAGGATAGGTGTGAGGTTGGCAACAGCCCAGGCTATTAAAGCCTCCAATACACTTTGGAGCCAATCTTTTGGTAAGAAGTGTGATCTGATTCTGGAGGCTAAGAAGGAGGATGTGGATCTGGTGTATAATACTTACGCAGACATAACTAGGGAGTTAGGAGAAACTATTCTCTCACGTGAAGCATCCAGGCGTTCCCATTCTACCAAGTGTTGGTATGATTTTGATTGCAAACAACTAAAGCGGAAATTGTTGGAAGCAAAAAAGAATTAGGTCAAAGCTGCTACAGAGATTACTTATGGAGAACTGGTTGCAAAAAGGAGGGAATACAAGTCCCTCCTAAAAACAAAGAAAATCCAGTTTCATAATCAAGTATGGGCAAGATTGATTATAGCTGCTAACACCAAAGATTTAAAAACTTTTTGGGGCCTGATCACTTTGGGATTAAAGGGTGGTATAAAAAGAACTATGCCTCAAATTGACGAGATAGGTTGGACCAACTTTTTTGGTGAACTTTATAGTGATACTTCCCAGGAAGATGTGTTGCTGAGTGATTTGCTATTAGCGGCACCTGTATGCCCTAGGAGTTCTTTCGAGCCGTATGTTACCATTGATCAAGTTAGGGAGTTAATACTCTCACTAAAACGGAGCAAGGCTCCTGGGGAAGATTGGATTAGTGCAGAAGTACTCCAGGATTGTGTGAAGTGGTGGGCTGTGCTCCTAGCTAGACTGTTTACCTTGGTTAATAAAACTGGCAGTATACCCCCTCGTTGGGAAGAAAGTATTATAGTAACTGTATTTAAGAAAGGTGATCCCAGTGACCCTGGGTGCTATCGTCCCATTAGTGTTTTACCTGTGATAAGTAAGTTGTAGGCAAGATCTCTCCTGAAGCACTTGGAAAACTGGGTACAGATACAGGAGATAACACCAGATGAACAATTTGGTTTTCGGAAGGGATATTCACCTATTGATAACTGTTTTGTGTTGGGCCACCTGATAGCAAAATATACCAAAATAAGAGCAAGCAAACTATTCTGTGCTTTATAGATCTTAGAAAGGCGCTTGATTTGATATCCCGAAG
Organism: Sphenodon punctatus; assembly: GCA_003113815.1. Taxonomy (NCBI): domain Eukaryota; kingdom Metazoa; phylum Chordata; class Lepidosauria; order Sphenodontia; family Sphenodontidae; genus Sphenodon; species Sphenodon punctatus. The sequence goes on from QEPC01007782.1 coordinate 569,034, forward strand.
GAAGCTTTGGAGTAAGTTGAATGCCCTAGGCATTAATGAAGATGTGTTACTCCTTCTAATACAACTTCACTCCCAAAATAGAGCTCGGATAAGGCTGGATAACAACGGAACTTTGTCCAATTATATCGCAATAAGTAAAGGAGTGAAGCAGGGGTGCGTGTTAGCTCCCATACTATTTAACCTATATATCAGCGATCTTGTTACAGAAATATCCGCTATTGAAGGCGACCCCCCGAAAATCAAGTGTAGGAAGGTCACTATGCTATTGTTTGCTGATGATATTGTTTTAATATCCCAAACTAGGAGGGGTCTGCTGAAACGACTAGACCAGTTAGCGGTTTACTGTGCTAGGAACGACCTGATTATTAATGAAGGGAAATCTCAGGTTATGGTCGTGGGAAAGGTGAAACATATATATACTTGGCCTATAAAAGATCAGAAATTGACACAGGTGGATTTCTATGTCTACCTGGGCATTACCTTTTCATCAAATGGCGAATGGGAAAGGCACAAAATGCAAATTGCCCTAAAGGCAAAAGCGGCATCCAGAGGGGTGACTAGATTAGCTGCTAGATCACAGGGCGTACCTACCTCACAAGTGCTACAGGTCTTTAAGGCAAAGATTGGTCAACTCCTTATGTATGGGATGGAAATCGTAGCTGGGGTTAAACTGGATACGCTGGACATTGTCCAGAACCAATTTCTCCGAGGCTTACTGAGCGTTCCGCAATGTGTTCCAGCTGCGGTTGTACATGCAGAGACTGGAATGCTGTCAATTATGTGTATTGCTACCCAATTACCTATAAGATATTGGTTAAAATTGTGTGCTAGAGGCAGGCTTGACCTGCTTCTACTTTGCTTACAAGAAGAACTCGAGCGTGATTCAGCCCCACATTATTCTTGGTTAAACCAGGCTGATCTATATCTAAGGAAACTGGGTTTGTCATTCACTTATTTGTTGGGTTTTGACTTTTTACATCAGGTACGCTTGATAAAATCTAGAGCAGAGGATATTGCCAGGCAAGAAGATATGGCCTCGGTCTCCAGATGGAAAGCAGCTCCTCTGTATGTTTCCTTTAAGTTTGTTCATGAACTTGAACCATATTTGGATAAGCTAAAGCAAAGAAACTTACGAAGAGCGTATATACAGTTACGCTTCCAGCTGTACGAATCAACAGTGCTGATGGGACGGTACAGTAGGAAGCCATATGAGGAAAGGTTTTGCCCATGTGCCCTACATGAAATAGAAGACCTAAAACATGTCCTTTTTAGCTGTACCTTTTATAAGGAGCTACGACATGTCTGGCTGCACCCCCTTTAGTCTGGGAAAGATCTTATTCCTGTAGATCAAAGGATAAGGTGGCTTATGTCATCGGATGATGGCTCAGTTATTAATGCTGTAGCCTCTTTTGCTCTCGGAAGGAAGCTTTATAGACCGACAACTTACTGTTTAGTGCCTAGTAAAAGTAGTAGGTCTTAAGTTACTGGGTTACACGGTTGCTTACTAGCATAAGATGGACTAGGGATACTAAACTTTGGTATATTCGGGGAAAAGCTTAGCCAGGGGATGAGTGTTGGTATCACAACCCCTGCGAAGGGCAAGCCATGGGAACAATTATGGGCACACTGCATATGTGCAGGGGTAGTCCTGCCAGGGGACAAGCGCTGATATCACAGACCCCGGGAAGGGTAAGCCGCCACAGAACGTATAGTAAGATCTTGAATAAGGTATATGTATCTACAAAGTGTGCAATAGGTGCTGTGTTTGCATTAGTAAAACTTTTGTATAATTATTTTGATGTACGGGTCCAATTTTATTGGTAAGTTTGTTAAGTCGTGACTTCTTTTTGGCCCTTTTGGTGTATGTTGTGTGAGTATGGAAGATGTATCAAATGGGTTATGTGTTTTGGCAATTTGTGAGATTGTGCTTGTGTATTGTTGTATTTTGTATTTGTTGTTATTTTTGTGTTGGCCATGGCGGAAGCTTGAGCCTAATAAACAAATTGATTGATACTTAGTACACCTTTGGAATCTGGAGGTCGCCCCAAAGCAGGACTGGCTACTATGCTAGTTAATAGATCAGATTGGACCATACAACGGCTACCCACATTCCAGGATTTCTGCTTAACTGTGGTACTTAAGATTCCATATTTGTTGCCACTTATTCTTGTAAATGTGATTGGTGAAATTACTTTGAGATGGGATTCATTTCTGTCTTATTCAGACTCACTTAGAAGTGAGATCCCTCAAGGAAAATTATTAATTGCCAGTGATTTAATGCTGAAGTTGGGGGATTAAGTTGGTTGGATGAGGATTTTGTTGTTCTTAATGAAATTTATGGAATTCCTCCTCCGGTACTTAGAGATGTTAGAGCAAACCCAGCTGGCAGACGTTTACACCAAGTGATGCTAGATTTAAATCTTAGGATGCTTAATGGTTCCTTCCCTAGTCCTACGGCACCGGATTTTACTTTTGTTTCTCATGTGGGTTAACCCCATATAAACAAATATAAAATTGATTATATTCTGATTGAGCCAGACATGTGGTCAGCTATTAGGGATTTTCAATTAATGAATCACCCAGAAAGTAACCATCGCCCTCTTATGGCTGTGTGTAGTATGGAGGAGTCTTCCCATGATCCTAGTACTCCAATAGGAGGCTATGGGGCAGTTCAGGTAGGAGCTTCTCTTAGCCCAGTCAGCTCTAACAAAAGAGTTAGATGGATGGGCCAGTTAGCTGGTACTATGGCCTCTATATTTCAGGGCGATGATCTCGTGTCTGAGGACAGCGTTTAAGGATTCAGAGGAGGCCCAATTCATTCTTTCAACAACAGAGCAGTTATTTGATTATATTAAACCTTGTTTTGTGTATCAGGTGGGTCCTCAGAGGATGGCCTCGAGGAGACCAAGAGGAGCTGCATGGTTTGACCATGAATGTGTAGAAAAGAAGAAATTATTGAATAAGGAACTTAAAATTACGCAGTTAGGTAAGTCAAGTGAACATAGCACCCATAGGGAATTACATAGAGAATATAAATGCATGATTAAGAATAAGAAATTGGTTTATGCAGAATCCCAGTGGGGGAAAATTTGTCATGCTATTAAAGATAGAGACACTCAACTTTGGCAAATGGTCACCAAGGGAATGAACAGATATAACATAAATTTGGAGGCTAATATATCATCGGACTCCTGAGTCCAGCACATTTTTGTTAAATTTGCTGGATATCAGGGAGAGGATAGTGGAGTAATTGGTTTGCACATCCTGATAGGTGGTAATCTGGATGCTTATCATGTAACATCTGATATTATTGACTGCTTATTCAATCCGTTAAAAGCTAACAAGGCTCCAGGACCTGATGGTATTCCTGCAGAACTCTATCTACTGGATAGAGAATGGTGGCGTGTAATTTTTGTGACTTGGTTTAATACCTTTATTATTATAAGCTTTTATATAGCGACAGCGATGTACCTGGTGCTTTACAGAGAATAATATAGACACAGTTGACACGTGTTCTATCCCTGAATCATGGAAAGGAGTGTAATAGTCCCGATCTTTAAGAAGGGCCAGAGAGACAATCCTGATGCTTATCGCCCTATTACCTTGATAAATGTATTGACCAAATTGTTTGGAAGGCATCTGTTAAGTTATTTACAGGCTTGGGTGGGGAAAAATGACATATTGGAGTATCAGGCAGAATTTTGGGCAGGCTATACAATAACAGATCACTTGTTTACTTTACAGTTTTTTAAACATAAGTACGTTACTAGGAGGAAGTCTAGCCTGTATGCAGCTTTCATAGATCTAGCTGCGGCCTTTGACTCAGTGGATAGAGTAATTCTTTGGAATAAGCTGTTTTTACTGGGTATCGATCCACCTCTTCTGAAATTACTGGAAACATACTATGATGGTACTTGGGCACAGGTTCTCTGGGAATTGGCAGGAGAATTAACCCCTAAGTTTGATACCAAAAAACGGGTAAGACAGGGATGCATCCTGGCCCCGCCTTTGTTCAATTTATATATAAATGGGATTATTAAGGATATGCTAGAAATGGATTTTCACCCTCCTATTATTTTAAATACAAAGGTGCCCATTTTGGCATATGCAGATGACGCAGTAATTCTTTCCCAGTCTCCAATTGGCCTCCAAAGGGCCATTGCATGGTTGGAACTTCTTTGTAAGGACAATCATCTGTAAATTAATTATGGAAAAACTAAAATTATGACTTGGGGACATGGGGTTAAGCATCATAGTGGTGGCTGGGTGCTACTAGACTTGAAAAGGTGACAATCTATACATAACTTGGCCTTTGGCAATATGCTGATAAGAAGTGGAATTATTTCAGAAAACAGTTAAAGCGAAGGCTGCACAATCAGCTGTGGCAATTAAGAAATTATGTGTCTCATTGGCAAAGAGGTGAGTTGAAAGCCCCCTGAAGGCCTATGAGGCTGTGATTAATGCCCATGTGTTTTATGGGTCAGCCGTTCGGGGTATATGTGCTAAGGAGGATATCGAGGTTGCTCAAAACAAATGTTTGTGTTCTGTTCTGGGAATTTCTTTTACATTTCCTGTGCCCTTATTAAGATTAGAGACAGGAGTCGATTCCTTGCTGTCCCAAATTACAATACGGATCCTAAATTACTGGGCTAGGGTGTTAACATACCCTCTGCCATGACTACCTAGGTTGTGTTTGTTGGGGGACTGGGATCTGGGAAAGGATGGTCAGTCACCATGGCTATCTAACATAGATGATACCTTGAGGGGACTGGGTCTTGGAAGCTTTGCTGATAAGGACTACAGATTTTTTTCCGGGGAGGATAGGTCTTTACTGGTCCAACGTGTAAGGGATACAACCAGACAAAATGATTTTGCAGCAGTTCGTTTTTCTCATATAGCACCGCTTTATATTTTGATTAAACATTCGTGGGGTCTGGAAGATTACCTTAAACTTGATCTATAATTGAAACTATGCTTGGCCTTGACTAGGCTTCAATATGAGCAGATGCCCTCAGCAATCCTAGAAGGCCGTCGGCTTAGTATCTCAAGAAATGTAAGGTTCTGTTCTAGCTGCCAGGACAGAATCAAGGATACAATCCATTATATACTACTGTTTCATGGGATTAGACTGGAATTCTTATCACCCCTACCACTAACAATTAATGGTTTCTCCAAGCGGGAAAAAGTAATCTGGATCCTTCAACAGATGGAGGGGGCTTTCTGGACTCGGCTGGCTTCATTTGCCCTGTGAACTGAGGATATTCGTAAAGCGTTTGTTTCCACCGTTGATCCCCAGTTATCACAAGTTGGAGAATAGAGACTTAGCTCTGATGTGGGTGCTGCATGCCATAATAAAATAAAATAACAATAACAATAACAATAACAATAATACTTTTGGTGGCAAATTAAGTCTACTTCTTTTAAAGTTTATTAATCATCGATTTATTTTAAGTTGTTATTGGTACGTTTTATTATTTGTCTGTAGAGAAAGTCAAGTTTTATTTTATTTTTGTAAAGATTGGATGTTGGCACAAGCTGATACATAATAATACATTTGAATTTGAATTTTGAATTTAGCACAGAGCAGTTGTTGTAGGTGGGGGCTTCCACAGTATTGCCTAACATGGAGCCATGAAATTCATTTATTTAGCCCTGGTCCCTAGCCAAAAGCTCCCCGTTGTCCAATGCTATTTTTTGGTATTTCATCATTTGCCCACTAGACTCTTCCCCTTAATCCTACAGAGTTCTATTCTTCTGCTCTGCTACTTTAAACATTTTTTTTTTAAAAAAGCCTTATGCTCCCTTCATATGAGAGGCCCTAGGCCAGGGATTGTCAAACTGGTGCTCAGGAGCACCAAAGTGCTCGGGCAATGGGTGAAAGTGCTCCCCAAGCTCAATCATGCAAATTATGCAGTACTACCAAGTCACTTAGTCACTCTAGTGCTCATGACTAGAAAAAAGGTGAGAACCCCTGCCTTAGGCAAATACATAACATTATCATCTTGTTCTAATACTCAGGTTGATTTTAGATGAGCAGTCGGCTCTAGCACATTGAAAAACGTACGTTGAAAAAAGTTGCGGGGGGAGGGGTTTTTTAAACAAGCCAGAAGTCACCGGCCATCACTGGAATCACCGATCATGCATTCTTTTTTAAAGCGCATTTGAAAGACCTCATTTTCATGAGCCTCATGAGCGGCGATTACAATGGTGGATGGCTTCTCTAAAAGTCCCCCACGCAACTTTTTTCAAAGTGCGTTTTTCAATGCACTAGAGCCGGCTGCTCATCTAAAAGAGGCCTCAGAGTTGCTCTTTGGGGCTCTCTTTCTCAAAGGGTGTAGTGTGTTGCCTTAGAGTAGCAACTGAAGACCAGCAGCATCCCCCGTAGATGGGCCCTCAATTCTTGTCTCCACTGCTGCACATAGCTCTTGCCTATGGCATATAATGAAATCATCCTTCAAGAGTATAAAGAGGCATCCATCATTCATCTATTTAAACACAAAAGCAGTTGGCATATGTGAGACGATGGGTAAAAACAGACAAGATGGTGTCCTGCTGTGGCCCGTGTTTTTACATTTTGAACCACAAGCCACCAGCACATCTGTTGAGAGACCAACAATGTTAGCCCACTATTGCCCCAGGCCATGGTGGAGGCTAGCCCAGGCTCTGATCCCCAGAAAACGTTACGGTCAGAGCCCAGGCTAGGCTCAGCACAATCTTGGCAAAGCAGCCCACAGCGAGCTATTATATATTTATTTATTTATTTTATTTTTCAAATTTATACCCCGCCCCCTCCTGCAACGCAGCTCAGGGCGGCTACCAACAATGAATAAAAACAATAAAATTCCTTTTAAAAATATTAAATATTAAATATAAAATGCATCACCTAAAACAGGGCTAGAAAATAAAAATAAATTAATGGGCAGGGGACTAAAATCACCCCCCCACCCCCTCCCTCCCAAGGCCTGGGCAAACAGCCAGGTCTTACAGTTCCGCCGAAATGTCAAAAGGCTTGGGGCCAGGCGAGCTTCCTCCGGAAGGGAGTTCCACAGCCGGTGCCCTACCACCGAGAATGCTCGCTCCATCGTGGCCCCCCGCTTAACACGGGGGACCTCCAGGAGGGCACCCCCGGCAGACCGCAGGAGCCGTTCCGGGGCGCGAAGGGCGAGGCGGTCCCTAAGGTATGTATATGTATATGTGGTGTGGCTGCCCGTCATGGTGGGGGACAGGATGCTGGGTGCAGCCCATGGCTGGCTGGACACTTGTTCTTGCCTCTCCCTGCCCTCCCCAGTGGCCCGGCCACAGGAACATGTGGTGAGTGGCCCAAAGCAGTCCAGATCGTGTCCGCCATGGCTTCACATCCCTATCTGGACCAGGTTGCCTACTTGTCATTGCTACGAGTTTTTCTACTCGTTATTGCTGGGAAAAACCTTGTTAGCATTACCATATAGAGAAGTGCTTATCTGATAGCTAGTGTGGATCCACGGAAGTCAGAGGTATAACCAATATAGTATTTACTGCCACACAGCTTCAAGTAACTGCCAACAAAAAAAACCCCATGGATCTTTACTGTATCTTTGTTGATCTCAAAGACCATTAACACCACAGTCAGCAGAGAAGGCCTTTGGAAACTGATGGCCAAGACTGGCTGCCCCAAAAAGTTCATTCAGATCATATGCCAGTTCCATGAGAACAGGATAGCAAGAGTTATGGAAAATGGTGAGTTTCCAATCCCTTCCCAGTCTCTAACAACATTTAACATGGCTGTGATTTAGCCCCACCTTGTTTAGTACCCCATCTCAGTTTGTGTCTATGCTTATATACGTCTTTGAGATTTTGGAAAATGAGTGTATATTTGCATCGGGAAGAACTGCAAGCTAGTCAATCTTCACCGCCAGTAGCGTAAAACTAGAACTTCTGATGCACTTGTTCAGGAGCTCTTGTTTGCTGATGAATTGTGCCAGTGTTGACCATAATGGATAAGAATGGACATGTCTTGGGTCTGGGACCGGGAAGTACGTGTAAGCATGTGCCACTATATATTGCCCCAGGATTGCCCCAAGAGGCATTGGAGCTATCCTGGGCTGTGACATCCAGGCAACCTCCAAGGTCACAGCCCGGGCTAAGGCCCATCCAATCACTCAAAGCAGGCAAAAGTGGGCAACCTCGTATGTGCAGCCATGGCTCAGTGGTCATGGCTGTGCCTCACTGGCCGCCCAACATGGTGGGGGTGGATGCTGGGAGCACAACATGTTTGTTGTGCTACTGGCTGTACTCGGCATGCTGGCAGGACAGTTCCACACCTGCGGTCATGTCACGTCAATATCCCAACCATTCATTTACTTTACCCAAGGAGAAGGATCTCCAAGCCACTATGAAGCATTACTCACATGAAATTTGATCTCACTATCAATCTGAGGGAGACAGAAGTTATGCATATGACTGAAACAAATGGCTAAAGCTAAGCCACGATGGTACAGCAAAGCTTGAGGCAGGTTGTATCCAGTTAGATGAAGAAAGGTTCATAAGAACCCAAGTGGGAAAATTAACTAATAATTCAGTCTGACATCTAATGTCCTGTATGCAAGAACACATTTGTGTGTGTGTGTAACAATTGGACTGTATGGTCAAAAGAAACCTTAACTTGAAATGGGTGTCTGAGGATGAATGTGTGTCTGCTATTGACTAAGATGGACAAACAATAGTCTTTCCTTTTACCTCTTCCCTACAATTATGCAGATGTATGCAGTGCTCTGTAAACCATATGCAGGACTGGAACACCAGTGCACAGATGATTACTCAATTAAAATAGATTTTGTTGGGCCTCCTGAGAAAGAGGTCATGTTCTCTGCATGGCTGTGCTAATTAGTGACCTCTTTATAATAAGGTCTGTTGGGGGTTGGTGCTGAGTACTACGTCTACATTTGGTCTCTCTGTGCTTGCAGTTGTTCTGACCCTAACTATAATTTATATAACTGTGTAAATGTTTATTAAAAGTGGTAGAGAACATACAGCACTGGAAGTGGACAATCATAATCTGTACCCTGGCAAACCATATGTTCTCAAAACTCCAGATTGACTTTGGTTAGCAACTAATCGCTTGCGACATTTGATAGCAATCAAATTTTGTGTCTAGTAGCTCAGTGAGAGCGAGACACACACACACACACACAAACACACACACACACACACACACACTACATAGGTCAATAACAAACACCGTGGAGACACACACACACACACAAACACACTTAATTTTAAAAATGAGAGCAGTCCCAAGATGGAGTCTATATGCATCAAATATGCACATTTATTACAACAAACATGCATGACACATGCACACCCATATAGAGTCAAAAAAACACATTTCCACAACGCCGACAACACAGACAAGGCCCAAATGATTTTTGCATTTTCTGCTGGAAAAATGTATGCATTGGTGTATCAAAGCCCTAACCAGCAATAAGCATGCCCCGTTATTTATTTATAATGCTGGCATTGCTACATTTGGCTCTCACTGAAAGATGGAAGCACTGAAAACCACTTGCTATATCACTATATTACAGATTATTTTTTCAAAAATCACCAACAGCTCACTAGGTCATCACTAAAACCACACCATAGCTTGATGCTTAAAAACCAGCATTGCTAATTCACTATTTTATTGTTAATCTTGAGATATTTGGTGTATTTTTTAATGTGCATTAAAAATAATAATTACAAGACCCATCCCTTGGTAACCAGGGGTGTGCAGCACTTAGCTTTTTTTTGTTTCTGTTTTCATTTAATAGGTTAAAAACTCATTCATTTACAGGTATTTTGAAAAAACCAAATTCATTTTCATTTTATTTTAATTTAAATAATAATAATTATAATACAAATAACTGTGCTACTCTGCTGCCCTTAACCAATATGACGGTGACGTCATTTTGGCCACCACATTTTGGTTAAGAGCGGTGGCCATTTTGTGCATGCGCAAAACAACCCTGGAAGCCCTTTTGCACACATGTGCTGATGAGCACAGAGCTCGGCAGCGTGTTGTGGTGGGGAGCCTGCCGGGAGGCTGCCCACAGCAGCGGTGGCCCAGTAGCGTTTCAATCAACTCCTCCGAGACTGGTAAGTACATGCCAGGGACCTGGGGTAGGGAATGTGTTTGTGTGGTGGGGGGAGGGGGAGAAAGGCCCCCAAGGGACGGGGTTGGGGGAGTTCAGACTCAGACCCGGACCAGTTCCCCATTGACTTCAATGGGAAATTTTCACAGTAACTTCAATGGGATTCGAATCCAAACCATAATGGATCTGCAAACTACAGATCCGAATTCACAACAGATCCAAATCAACAATTTAATCCAAATGAACATCCCAAGTGCTAATCACTGTAAAAAATGTCTAATAAATGACATCTGTGCCTCCTTCCTCCCCCACCTCAAAAAAACAAAAACAAAAAACACAACTGTTTACAATTTAAACAGAGGAATGTTTAAGACATTTTCAGGTAATTTTCCAAAGCACAAAGCTTGGAAAACTTGGATAGCAGCCAATCACTACTTCACCCATTCCTCCTCTACACCAAAGACACACTGCTGAGCTATTTAGAATAATCAATCCAGGCCTTCTCAACTTGGCTCCAACAGGACATTCATCTGCTATAGTAATTTTCAGGAGTGGAAATAATAAAGAATTGCCTCCACCGGTTCCCTTCTGGCACAGGGGGTGGTGGGCAAGAGGCCCCTTGCCGCGCCCGCCTAAGGAGGGGGCAAGACAGCGGGAGTGTTTCCCGCCGCGGGGCTGCATCAGCCCCCGAGGTGGGAAAAATGGCACAGTACTCACCTTTGGAGAACCTGGCCGGGGTTGCTGGGCAACCACGGTGGGTAGGGATAGGCCGGTTTAGGCACGTGGGCCCCGCTCGATAGGCGGGGCTCACAAGTAGGGATGGGCAAACGCGGTTCAGAAGTTTGGAGTTCGCTCCGAACTCCGTCTGTTCGGTCGACCGAATAGAACTTCCGAACCGAACTCGAATTTCAAACCAAACCAAACCGAATTTCCGAACTCCATTCCGTTCGCCCATCCCTAGTGGCAACACACACCAAAAACCCTGGTTTTGAATGGCCGAACTTGGTTCAGAAGTTCGGGATTCGACTGAACTTGATCTGTTCAGTCGACCAAACCAAACTTACGAACTGAACTCAAATTTCAAACCGAATCGAACCAAATTTCCAAACTCTGTTCTGTTTGCCCATCCCTACTCATGAGCAGGGAAAGAATTTCAGCTCCAGCCCCACTTGTGGTCTGGAGCTGCAACAGAATGGCAGCGGGGAACGCGATGACCCAATCAAGGTCTAGGCATTCCTGGCTGCAGGGAGCGGAGGTGCTCTGGACTGAAGTCCTCCCCCCCATGGGGAAAAGTAAGAAAAATGCCACAGCTGTGGCAAGAAAGCAGTGGTGTGAGGCTGCTGAATCAGACCCTGCCTCGGTGGGAGGGGGTACTTGAGTACGGCGAGACACTTCTCGAGGATCCGGAGGGCCTGGCCCCCATCCTCCCAGTACCGGAAGGGCCACCAGAGGTGAAATTCCCCTGGGGGCCAGAATGGCAGGCTGTGAAGCCCTGCTTAGACAGCTCGTGGGGGGTGCAGTGGCAGGCCCCCCTTTGGTGCCCCCCCAGTTGACCCTATGGATCCCCCACAGGTTGGGGCTCCTCGGAGGTGAGCATTGGGGGGGGCACCCAATGTACCACCCCCGTATGATACATTGAGGAGGCTGGTGGGGCTGCAGTGACACAGGTGCATAAGGGCACCAGGCCCGCATGGGGTGGCCCTCCTGAGCCGCCTGCCTTTTCCGTGCGGCCATCCCCACCGGCGGCAATGGGGGTGGCTGCCATGGTGGGGGGAGTTGGTCCGGGATGGGGGACCGTGGTAGGGTATGCCTGGCCACCTGCAGGGTATCCCTCTGGTGGGCCTGCCTACCCAGGTCTCTATGGGCCCGGCCGGGCCATGGCCGGCCAGCCATAGATTGCTTGGGCTGCACCCACTCTGGACTGAGCCGGGGAGCCCCTTCCCCTCTTTCTACAGCCTAGGCCAGAGCCAGTTGAAGCAGCAGCACAAGGGCAGGATGACACCAACCTGCACAAGAGACTCGAGTGGATGGAGAGAGCACTCCAAGCGCTGACACAACAGCGCGCCCAGGCGGCGGGAGTTCAACATGAGGCGGTGCTTCCGGGCCTGCTGGTTCATCGTAAAGGGGAGATGGAGACCTATACGGGTGGTGGTGGTGGTGGTGGTGGTGGTATAACACTGGGGGAGGAGGGGCGATGCCGCAGTACCAACAGGACCCGGCTGCAGGGGGCACTGGGACCGAGGGGGCAGCAACGGATGCCCACCAGGGACATGGGGTGGTTGGTGGGCCGATCCAATTGGTATGGTGGGGTGGGACTTGGGTCCCTGTGGTACCCCCACCACCCCCAGCCCACGGGGCTGGAGGCCCGGCGGGCCCAGTGGGGGCATTGCCCCTGCCGGTTATCATTGCAGACTCCTCATCACTTGCAGGGCAGGTACTTTGGGTGTGGACCCCCACGGCTGCCCCCTCCAACCACCAAACAGCGGGCCAGGCTGGACCTGCCCCATGATGACTATCCCACAGCAGCACCCTCCTGAGGGCGGTGGCTACTCTGTGGTCTCCGACCCAATTGGGAGGTCACTTGTTCCCAGCCGGCAAGGAACGGATCTGGCGGGGTGAATATCTGGACTTGTTTGCCCTCCTGTTTAGTGATCCCATAGTGGATCTTGCTGAGCAGCAGGACAAAAAAAGAAAAGAGCGTTTTAAGCGTCCCAATGCAGATCGAAACTGGTCAAATTGGACCGCTGCCTTTTCTATTTATATGGGGGTCATGATCCAGGCCTACCCTGCTCGGGCTGCAGACCTGCTTAAGTATGTCAATATTGGGTGGCAGGCGTACAAGGCTGGGCCAGCAGGAGCGTGGCTACAGTACAATGAGGCGTTCCACCATCGGGTGATGTGTACCCCGGGCCTGAGGTGGGACCTGCACGCACACGACCTCTGGATTAACTGCATGAGTGGGGTGGACAATGTGCCCAGATCCAACAGTGGTGATTTGCTGGCAAAAGGGGGGGGCCTCGTCCGCCACAGAGTCCTTTCGCCGGAAGGTAACGATCATTACTTGGAAGCCCTGAAGGGGACACTGGTTTGCGTGTTAGATAGGTTATAGATGTGGGGTGGGGGTCGGGCTCATCCGGCTAACCCCGGCGACCCCTTAGTGGAAGGGGTCCAGTACAGTAAGTTAGAGTAGGTTAGATTGATCATAAATAAGAGTCATCTCCTTAAGAGATGGGGAGGCCCACCTGCCGGAAAAGCAGGGTATGGCAAGCTGCGGGGCAGCATCCCTGGGAGCGAGGGCGGTAAGGACAAGTATGTTCCCCCGTCTGTAGGCACCTTTAACCTTTCTCGCGTTCAAAGGATTGGGTTCCTCTCACCTGTGGCTGAGGCCACTGAGAGGGGGAGATGTGATGTTCACGGTTGGGGTGCTAATCGAGGGTTCATCAAAACCACCCCTGGTTTGTTGGGTTACTGTTACAATGTCAAATTCAAGTACTGGGCCCGCATCACACTAGGTGATTTGCCCCCACCCAATGTTAATTGTAATCTGATTTGAATAAAGAGTGCGGCCATTAAAACCCAGCACTTGCGTCCTGTCTCCTTCGGTGCGTCGGCAATGTGAAATGTACTCTGGTGTATTGTTCTACATTGGCTTGGTGAAAACTTAAGGTGGTAAATATGACAAATAGAAAATTAACTCCAGATGCTGGGAGAACTGGCCTACAAAGAAAAAGTATCAATGAATGCTTTAAGAAACAGCTAGTAGGGAAATTAAATACACAATACAAAAAGCAAGAGATCACAAGGCAAACCATGGATTTTATAACATTAGATCAAAGCTATGAAACTCTCTATTCAATAATTACTACATAGGACTAAAACAACCCTGATTCTGTGACTGTACCTGAGTTAACATGAAAAACTTTCAGGGGGAAAGGTTGAAGGTTCTTACCAGAGCTAACAAGATTTATTTCCACACTGCAAAACCATCACGTGCAAGCTAGGAAGCTCCACTTTTGTGACACTGAAAGAAACTTAGGGTGCAGCAAAGCACAGCCACCACACTTTGGGCCAGCAGGGAGAGCTGGCCATGTGGTCCGCTCCCCTGTGACCATCAACAGCCCCTCCACGTCCTGGGAGAGGATAAAGAGTTGGCCACATGAAGCTGGATGTCCTGACTCCTGCTGTGCTGCAGGATTGGGCCTGCTGCCACTAGGCAGCTGTTGGGGGGGGAGGAGGGAGGAGCATACATTCCTCCCCCTGCTTAACAGCTGATCATAGGGGAAGAGAAGCTTGTGTGCCCCTCCCACCTGCCAGGGAGGGGATCTTGGAGGAGTGCACATGCTCTTCTGGCCCGCTACTACCCACAATTAGCTCTTGGGTGGGTAGGAAGAGCGTGTTCCTCTGGGCCTGATCCACAGACCACACCTCGTGGCGGGGCTGCATGGCCCAGCCACATGGGAGGCGGGCCCTTTAACCCACTTTTGGTAGTGTTATTCCACTTTGGGCAACCATACTATGTTCTGTGTCCCTGGTTTTTTTTCAAGGACAGATCGGGTAGTAGCTGGCTACCCGCCCTGCTACAGGATGGGGTTAACATCTTGCAGCCACCAGGCATACGAGCTACTGCATCGCATAGTAACATTGCCCAAACTGGGATAAGGATGGATAATGTCTTGTGTGGATGCACCATTAGACTCTTTCTGAATTTCTATGCTACCTACATTTTGTTTCTGATAAAACTATGAGCATGAAAGAGGAAAATCTTAGCCATGGTCTTTAAACACAAATAGTAGCTCTAGTGATCTAGCTCCCTGTGCTTCCTCACATTTTACTTCCCTTTATGATAAAAATCCCTGCAACTGAACATGTTTTTCCAAGGGGGACTAACGGTTAGTAGGACAAAGTGACATCACCTTGGGTGTAGGACTTGTATGACCCTTTCTTTACCAGTGACTCACTTTTCACAAAGAATGTTAAGACACTACAATCAGGGATGCATATACACGAAGGGCACGGTGTCTGCAGAAAGGGCAAAAAGATGTACCAAGGGGTGATAAGTATGTCTTACACCACAAGAATCAGATAACGCTGTCGCAACACCCAGCAATGGCTTTTTCCACACAAAGTAGATAATTCATTGCTAGATATTATGCAATGCTCACAAACCACTCTGGAGTCTTTTCCCTGCCCTCATTTCTCCAACATGTAGTTTTCTTCCAGCTGATAAGGCATTATATGCTAGAAAGAACTAACATGCTATACAAAGAGCTATTGTTTTCTGAAGCTCTACAGTGAGAAAACAAGATTCTCTCACCAGTACAAAGAGGAACCTTTTCATAAGTGAAGTCATTCCCTTCCCCACCCCCCACACCTCCCCTCTTGTCACAGGGAACCAAATTCCAAGGTCATTGCTCAGGCATCTCTCCCGTGATTTCACAGCGAACTCAGCTTAAGAAACTCAGATTGTCACAAGGTCAAGCCGATAACTTCTATTTTACTTCACTATAGGGTTTCATTATAGCTGATTGTGCTTTACCTATTAGGAAATAAAAGGACCACAGAGAAATACTTTGGAAGTGACAGAATTATACATTGTTTTATAAACACAATTTTAAAGAAGGAACATAAGAATTGCCATACATTGTGCAAGACGAATGGCCCATTAGCCTAATATCCTATATCTCACAGAGGCTACCACCAGTTCCTTCAGAGGAAGTGTACAAAAAGAGAGTAATTTTTTTAAAAAATGTTAAAAGACATTTAAAGAGACAAAAATTTCAACATAATATTTAATTTGTTTGGGCTTTTGTTTTCTTTTTTGTTTTTATACGAAAGGCGCATGCTCACGTCAAAAAATCCTGCGCCAGGTAGAAGTGCCGGGGACATGGTTTAGACAAGACAATACTTGCCTTATTGCAGCCAGGAATGTGCAAGCAGCAATAAGGTGTGTACTGTCACGTCTAAACCACGCGCCTGCCACTTTTACCAGGCATGTGATTTTTTGGCGCGAGCACGCACCGCCCATATAAAAACAGCCTTTGTCTAGCCCTCACACAATCACACACACAGGTGCATACGTGGTGGCTCCATATCTTAACCACATGGGATATAAGAAGTGCCGTACTGGGTCAGACCAATGGTCCATCTAGTCCTGCATCCTGTCTCCGACAGTGGCCAATCACAGTGGCTTGGGAGAAGCACCCAACAGGTCACAATGGGGGATCCATTCCCTGTTGTTTTCCCCCAGCTCCCATCATGTTCCCTGATCCTGTCTGGCTAATAGCTGCTAATGGACCTATCTTCCAGAAACTTGTCCAAACCTCTTTTAAACTCAGCTATAGTACTGGCCCTTACCACAGCCTCTGGCAGTAGATTCCACAACCCAATTATACGCTGAGTGAAAAAATATTTTCTTGTATTTGTTTTAAACTTGCCACCCATGAGTTTCATGGAGTGTCCCCTAGTTCTAGTACTAGCTGAGAGGGTAAACAACTGCTCCTTGTTTATTAGTTCCACACCACTCATGATTTTATAGACCTCTATCATATCTCCTCTGAGTCATCTCTTCTCCAGACTGAAGAGCCCCAACCGACCAAGCCTCTCCTCATACGGGGGCCCTTCCATGCCCTTGATCATTTCTGTTGCCCTTCTCTGTACCTTTTCTAGTTCAGCTAGAAAATCAACCCCATTGTATTTAGAATGTTCATACTATTCCACTGTGGAATGACCTAGTGCGTAGAGACACTCCCACCCCCCAGCGTCTCACGTGTAGAGACACCAATCACAGAACCAAAATGCAAGAACACAATGTGAGTGTACCAAAAAAAAAGGCCTCTCTTCTGATTTTCAAGCAAGAATTAATGTGGCAAAAGTCTTCACGGATCAGCAAGCTCCGGGTCACTTCCTCATTTGGAGGCTGCATTCCACAGGCATCCATCACCCACTGTGTTTTCTCCACTCACACATGCTTTTAATAGAGCTTGCACAGACAGAGAGGCTACTCCTTGGAACCCGCCTGAAGAGCAGAACTAATAAAGGCACATACTCATACAAGTTCAATTACACACTGCCAATAAAAATTAGGTGTAATGCTGAAAACACAGAGCAAACAAGTTTGGCTACATAGGTATTTAGTACTGGGGACATTCCTGGCAATTTAGCTATAATTAAAAACATGCAGTGTTTAAATAGCACAACAGTAAAAGGCCACGTACTGGACTATACTCACCTCTGCAGGAAACGCCTTGGCCGTCAATGACTTGCTTGCAGATATTGCAAGCTTTAGGCTTTTTAAAGGTCTTGTTCTTGAAGGTGTGAGAATTTGCAGCTAGTTCTTCAGGCTGGAAAAGAGAGGAAAAGCTTAGTGCTTAGAGGACGGTCTTTTAAAATGTAAGAAAACTAATCAAATGTCCACATAGCCAGAAACTACACAGTCAAATAATAATACGAAGTAGTATTTTTTATTTGACCCCCCCCCCCAAAATCAGTAACACCAACATTGCAAGTTTAGTAACGTATTATCAGCAAATGATCCAAGTTTAACCTTTTTGTTCTTTTTATGTAAAACTTAAAACTGACAAGGTTGTTGGTTTCATTCCTATTGAAAAATGTCTGGCAGCAACAAAACTGACTAGGCGTGTGCTCATGTGTTCACAGCACACAACTTGGATCCTGGAAGAAAGGATCTCTAAGCAAAAGCTGTGGCGGTCACCAGTCTGAAGGCGCTTTCCCATGTGTACCCTTTGCCTCTTCAAAAAACTACACGGTAAATGCTGCAAGGCTTTTGTCACATGGGAAAGCAAAGCCACATGGCTTTGGCATCGATCAGAGCTCAGTTTTCCACCTCTGCATCCTCTGCTTAATCAGTGCCAAAGCTGCACAGCTTTGCTTTCCCACATGACAGAAGCCCTGCAACCTCTTGCAGTTTGTCACGAAGGCAAACAGTGTGCATTTAGTAGTGTGGGATAGTGACCACTATCTTACTTCCACTAATTATGCTCCCTGTACAGATTGCCATTCCCACCCTTACCCCTACCAACGAAAGCAGGCCCTGGTATAACACATGGAAGTAGGAGCTGCTGCCATCTCATTTTACCAGAAAAGGCAAGAGATCAAACAAGGATACAGTGTGTACAAGAACTCAGGACTTTAACATGGTAAACCCCAAATACTGCTAGGTGTGCTGCTACTCAGCTGTACAAATTACTGAAGTACCGTACTAAGTACTTCTCTAGCAGTTCAGTTAAATTGAAGCACTGTATTTATTTCTGTAGCTCAAGTGGTAGACCTTGAACTGGAGTTAGAAGCAGGGTTCAAGTCAGGGGAGCATATAACTACATGAGATCCATTTTTGTTTCTCAGGGTTTTTCTTTACATGAAGAAAACTTGTTTATTTAATTCACACAGTGAGAAAACCAGGCGATGGCAGATATTTGTCTCCAAAAATTGCAAAACAAAATCATAATACCAGATTACCAATTTTTAAAAAACCTCACTCTGCTATATATGATAGCATTTAAAAAACATGATTATGCTACAAATGTCTGCATGGAAAAGGATGGGGGCAAAAATGAGAAACAGCAACAGACACCAAATATGAATCACATTTCCACATAAACCACAGCTCCATGAGCCAATCCTCAACAATGGAAATGCAGGTAAGGTTTCCACAGTCATTGCAAATTGCAAGTCAATGACTTCAGTGCTAGTGCTGTATAGCAAGGTGAGCTGGAGTGCCTCAGCTGCACCTGCTACAGGAGGGCTCTGACCCTGATTACCTGGCTCTCAGGAGTTCAGTTCAAGGACTTGAGCAGCCCAGGTGGATTTGGTAGGGCTAATTGGGCACAGGGGTGGTTGGGGCAGCTTTAAGTGACCAAAGGCCCTCAGCATTAAGGCTGGACTGACAGCCTAACAGAGGAGATCACCAGAGAAGTCTAGAAAGTGGGCTAATGGAAGATGCTGCTTTCAGGCAGGGAGAAGAGGCCTGGGAAGCCATCAGTGGAGTAAGGGGTGGGAAATATGAATATTTCTGTTGTGGACTTGGCTGTTGGTTGATGAGTTTATAGTGACCAAGTCCACAGCCAGAAAGAATTCTGGGTGGAGCTCTCAGGTCAACAGGGGGAACGCAAAGTGGTTTAAGAACTGTAAAATAAAGCACTGAGTAAACAATTGAGACACTAATGCTTATTTGGGGGAACAGCAGGCACAGACCCACCCATCCCTCCTTTGTAAAGGGTGTGGAGGAGGAGAACCTGTCATAAGCTGAAACAAATGTGTGGTAAAAAATACAATACTGAACAAGTCATGCACTTTAGTTTGGGTGCAAAAGGTATGAACAGCTATTTGCTCCAGCTTCACCAGAAATCTCTGTCTTTTTATTTCGGTATTTTGGTTACCTGGGTCAGCCATTTTGGTACCTCATTGCAGCACTGTTAGCACTATTGTGCATGCATGACAGCCAAAACAAAGTTATCAAAATAACCTACCCCAGTAAAATAAGTGAAGCCACTCAACGAGAATGACCAAACAATTGAATGTGTGAATATCTGTTTTGATCACAAATATTGTTCAGATATCTGGAGGGTTATCTGAAAATGTGAGTAATTCACAAATATCAAATTTACTCTACATTTCATCTCTGTTCTCTTCCTCATGATTATTAAATTGATTCCACTACAACACATAGTTCAGCCATCACGTAATTCAAGAAAGATTGGTTTCCAAGCTGTAACTCGGATGTATTTCTTAGTAACCTACACTAACTACGGACATCCTTTTTTCTGGCAGGTGGACTGTTTCCGAAGTGATGTGATGCACAACAGTCCTTTGCCTGCCAAAAGATGGAGGCAAGCGGGCCAACTGTTGCCCTCCCTTCGCTCCAAATGGATCAAGGTTGGGCGAATTCACTGCGAAATACCCACCTGGGGCTGCTCTGAGCTGCATGCTGGAGGCGGGAAAAGCCCTGCAGACCTGGTCAGGTTTACTTAGCAATAGGGCTGTTGAGCACAGATGGAAGTCTCGCGATGCAAGACTTCAGCGCAATTTGATTGACCTTCAGACCAGCTCCGGTGTCAATTGCAGCAGGAGCTGGTCTATGCAGCAATATCCTTCTTCACTGTGGGTGTATGCCTGTTGCAAGGAATTTTTACAAGGACCCCAAATTGGACATGGGATCTTTGGTTTTTGCTTTCCTTATAGCGTGGATTAATTCGAACAAATCGGCATGTTTAGTTTTGGAGGGTGTTATTTATTGAGGTGTTTGAATGTTCTGTTATTAAACCTGTTGCACTCTTGCGGGGTCCGGTACTGTTATGTTGTTCATTATATAGTTAAATTAGCAGATACAGGAGTCATCTCGTTAAGAGATGGATAGGCAATACCTAGCACAGAAGCAGGGCATGACAAGTGCTGGGGGTGTCTCCCTCTGAGGAATAGGGAAGGTGTAGGGTGCAAGGGAATGAGCACCCTGGGGATGACTCACACTTGTCTCTACAAATTTCCCTCAGGATCTTAATTGGCTTCTGGAGTTTGCACCCCCAGCCTAGATCATCCACAGGGAGGTAAACTGCAAGGCCCAACCCACGTAGGGTGTACACAACACATACAAACCAGACCACCTATCATACAGGGGACCAGGACCAATGGTTTGGTGTGGCTACAGTGGGGGCAAGGCACGGTGAGGGTCTCCCGGGGAAAGTTATGGGGGGACAGGTCTCTCTCTTTCTCTCTCACAACAAGGTCACTGAGACACCAGGGTAAGTGCTCAAAGGGTATATAACACGTACTTACAAATCACGGTCTGCAGGCTCTCTCTCTCTCACTCTCACTCTCACTCTTGAATCCAAGGATTGTCCAGAAGTCCACACGATACACACAAGGGGGGCGGGGGGCAGTCTCACAGGCATGAAGCACTGATCACTGGCAAGCAGGAAGCAGCAGAGCCCTGCCTTTAATCCTCTCCAACCTGCACAGAACGCTGATGTGAGCGCCGCAGCTGGGAAGCAAGGGGCATGGCCCTGTCAGCTGAGCATGAAGTGCCCGGGCAGGGATGCGGGTCCTCAGCTGTGCTGTGTAGCACCATCGCTGCTTGTGGTGTAAGCGGTGGAGGATGTCCCTGTTCGGGGAATCCTTCCCCGACCATTTGTCTTTCCCCCATCTCCCCTGCTGGTTCCGGAGGTGTGACCACAGTAGGTCCTGGTGGGAATTTAGTCCTGGGTTTGTTGCTCCTTTTCCAAGCCCCCCAGGTATAGGGGCGGCGACGCACCCCCATATGGACCCGTCCCCAGATCCTAACACCCTGCTGCAAGGGCCTGACACTCCCTGGGAGGGGTGAGTAATAAGGGCGGCAAGGAATAGGGATGGTTCCCAACCATCTGACTCCTTACCCCAGTTCGTTAAGGACATTGTCCTGCTCACATGTCTAGCAGTGTGAACTGGAGGGGAGACGTATTTGGTTATAAATTGGGGCTGGCACTTGGGGACACATCAAGGCCAGTTCTTCCATTTAAAGTTGTGTCTGTTGACATTTCATGTCTGTTGTATTGGACACAAATTGCTTGCCTCAATTACCCCATCTAGTCAAATGAATAACTGGAATAAAAAGTGCAGCCACTAAACCCAACTGATTTGTCCTTGTTTCATTTCTGGGATGTACCAACAATAGCAGCGTCTATGGATTAGGAGTAAAGTAAAGAAGCCAATAGTCAAGCTACTTTCAGTAGTTAACTTTAGCTTTATTTCCATTCTTATTGGGATTTGGATCAAAGATTACTAGTAGGGGTAAAACCTGGTCCTCAGATTTACTCTGTTTTTGCTGAGTATCCTATCACTCAACTCAATTTTGCCAAGTACTGAGAAACCAAGGAATTGGTCCAGTACTCAGTACTTGCCAACTCCTCGACTGAAGTTTGCGGGTCACAGGAAGGGGGACAGTGTTTAGCAGGGGAAGGAGGGCAGGGGGCATCAACCTCCGTTTCCCTCCCCTTCCCAGTGGGCAGCAAACTCCTTGGAAAGTGGAGGAAGCCGGCACGCTGTGGAATGGAGCAGCTGTTCCAATGCAAGTCTCTGGGTGCAAGTTCTATAATGTTCTCTTAGAGCGTGCTGGGAAATGTAGTCCAGCATGCTCCCGGGGAGCCAGTTGCGGCTGCTGTTCTAATGCTCTCAGGGATAATGCTGGAGTACATTTTCCAGCATGCTCCCAGAGAACATTTTAGACCATGCTCCTAGAGACTCGCATTAGAACAGCTGCTCCACTTCACGGTGTGCCATCGTCCTCCACTTTCTGATGAGTTTGCTGCCCCCTGTGAAGGGGCAGAGAAGGAGGTAGGGGGTTTACTGCCCCTGCCCCCCTTCTCCTGCTGCCCTGCCCCCCGCGCTCAAGTACCAAGCAGTCGCCGAGTTGCTAAGGACTGGCCTGAAAACTTGGGCCTGATCTTTGGAAACTAAAAAATACTCGAGAATATTTTTTTAGTACTCGGTTCAGCCCTACTTTGTAGGTAGAGTTGAGGCAGGTAGAACATTTTATACCCCTGGGTAATTCCCAAAATTTGGTTACCCAACTGGTATCAACATACCAAAACAGGTACCAGACTACTGGAAATAGCAGGTATTACCCATTACCAATTTCTGTTTTACCAATCCATTCTGACTTGCTGTGTTTCTGAGTTCACCTAACCATCGTCCTAACTCAGAAACTAGCATAAGACTGTAATGGAAAACTGGTAATTCGGGTAGCTCATCAAGCACTAAAAAGGTATTGTTTAATGCCCGACCCACCCCAAACAGGTTGGTATTGCAATTTCAGTGGGTATACCTGTTGTTGCAGCTGCCTGTTTCAGTTCTAGCTATGGCCATTTCAGCAACCTAAGTCACATTCTATGTAATCAGGTATATGTGTCAAAATTGCAGTACCCAACCTGGCCCATAAGGGGTTTCCCATCCATGGTCTCACCTGTTAAAGTAAGTTCCTTGTAACATAATTTAGCCTGAATATAAGCTAACCTATACATTAGCTTCACCACATCAATCACAATTCTACATTAATTATTAATTTATTATTATTATTATTATTATTATTTATATAGCACCAGCAATGTACCTGACACTGTACTGCAGAGAGCAGGGCAGATGGTCCACACCTCCCCGCGTGGGAAAGCCGGGTGCGCAGGCTGCTGTCAGAGATCCTGCCACACCCCAGTGTGGGTCAAGGCGCCGGCCACTTTCCCCCAGCCCACCCACTATCCCGCCCCTGGCCATGACCTGGCCATGTGGGAATGGAGACAGCACTGACCACTCAAAGCCCTGCTGCGGACGCTGCCACAGGATAGGGCAGACGGGGACTGGGCCCATGAGTGGCAGCATGCTACCATGTGTTAGGCAGCCTTGCCCCACTTTGGATAAGACTATGATGTGCTGCGTTCCAAGCCTTTTCCGAGCATGCAGGGCAGAGCAGCCAGCTGCCTGCCCTGACCCACAGTGGGGTGAACATTTGGCAGCTACTAGGCACACAATGCACTGCATCGCATAGCAACGGTGACCGATGTGGGGTAAGGGTGCCCAAACCGCGGAAGGTGTGTTGTGTGGCTGTACCCAAAATGTTAACCACAAACCACCACCCTCAGAACAGTTCATTCTATGCAAAGGTATATGTTTTTAGAGGTTCCTGAAAGCTTAAACTGGAAGTGTCATGATAAAGAAAAGGGGTGGGGCAGGAATCAGCTTTTATTTTAAAAGAAACTACCTCATTGGCTGTAGAGAAAAGTTCAGAAATTCAAAATACAAAAGACACCAAGGTAGGAGGAGAGGGGAGGAACCCCAAGTTTAGGATTTTATTTTTTATTTTTTTAATTGCATTATTTTGGGACCCTGACCCATGATTTCAGCTGCCACCTTAAAATTTTCAAACAAATCATGTCAGCGTCCTTCACACACAGTGAATTTGGTAACACCAGTTAAAAATTATTTCCAATGAAATCATATTAGCCCATACTACTTACTAATTTTTGTTCACGTCCTGCCTAAAAGTCATGCAAATATGAGTCTTACCCTCCTTTACCATTACCATGACACACACACACTCTCTTTCATTCAGCAGCTTACCAGCCCATGCTCCAGTTTCCTGGGATTCTGCTTGTGCATTCTTGCAGCTCTCCAGGGAAAGCGGGTATAATTTAAAAATCCACCATCTAATGCACAGCTTTTTAAAAAGAAAAACACACACAACCAGAAAAGATAAGAAGAAGCAGAAGAATATCCTCAAGGCTGACACAAACTGCTGCTACAGCCACCCGTCAGGTGGAAGACAGACTGAAAAACTTGGTAATTACAGCTCCAAAGGACAGACTCCCTTTCAAGATCTTTTTTCTTCTTATAAATGGACGAATGAAATGCCCTGCTTTGACCTCTTCGTATGGGAAGACCAAAAGAAAAAGTTCAATTAAGTGATGACTGAAAGAGTTCTTTATCATGAGTTCGGACCCCTGGTTACAAAACCTTTGCGGAGCCAAGCCACATATCTATTTCTTTGGGATAACATCAAAATAAATCAAATGGTTTAAAGAAAAAAAAGAGAAAAAGCAGTCAAGGGAAATGCTAAAACAACTTGGTTTACCCGTCTGTTCTGAATTATTCATTTTTTACTTACACCGCCCTTTCACCCCTCCAAGATACCTATTGGAATCCCATACAGTAACTTTCAGTGCAGTAACCAATATCTTACAACCAAAGCCACAGGGGAAGGGGGGGAAAGGAAAAACGAAAGAAGAACAAGCAATACCCATCAAGGTGGGTTTTTTTCACTATACAACTAATTATAGCCGCACCAGGAAATCGAACATTCAAGAACTTCTTTCATTCTGTACTCACGTGAACACTTGAAAGTTGTTTTTAAACAGTATGTGCCCACGCAAGTCCACCCACCTGAGCACCCGTCTGAAGGCAGCATGAGTGGGCACATGCTCCCATGGCCCATGGACCGCCCCTCATGCCCACACACGGCGCATCAGGAAAAAATCTGGGATGCCCCGAGAAGGAGTGGGTGGTGCATAGCTAGAGGCGCACACTCGTTGCACCCCCATCCTGGCCTGTTTAAATCACACACACACACCGGATGTCCGGGGGCACTCCACACAGGACACAAGGACCCGCCTCCCAGCCATGCTTATTTAAAAACGGCCATAGTTTCCCCACCACCTGTAAATAATGCTATCAGTTTCTCTTTCTTCCACAGCAGTGTTCTCCTTAGGGCTGAGACAAGAGCACGTTGTCCCTGTCCACAAGGAAATACCAACCTTTCAGGAGAAAGGTTGGGGGACAGGAAGGATGGAGACCCCGTCAATGGCAATTGACATTTACAACAGTTTTACAGCACTTTTACGGCAATTTCAAGCACTTCCCCAGTATTTAGCCAGCACTTTTGCATCTCTACAGTCCCCAGGTGTACATGGGACTGGCCCTGTAGCATCTCTGTTCAACTTGTGAAAAATATCAAAAAAAGGTAAAAACAGCAGAAAAGCCGGTAAGTTTACATGCCATGTGAATGAAGGCAAATTACCTGTTTCTGACGGAAACAGCATTCAACGTGATTTGTCATTTCATGCCTAGTTCTCTTCAGGTTTCACTACTGGAAAAGTGTTTTAACATTGGTTAAAAATGTATGTGCGGTTGCCATGGATCCCCCAGGGAGAGGGGGCGGGGAGAAACGTGTGGCTGGCCCCTCTCCTGCACTGCAGTCAGCAGCCTGCCCTCCACCATGACAGGCAGCCATGGCTGCCAACAACAGGCAGGCATGGCTGGCTGCCATGGTGATGCCCCAACCTGGGCCAGGCGGGCACAAAAATAGACGCATCCGCCCGATTCAGCCCACTCTGGCCCACCTACATGGTTTATAGGACCAGACCATGGACCAGGTTCATTTCGGGCCCATGTTTCCAGCCCAGTCACCAACCTTGCCCATGTTTGAACCAAGTCCATGTCAGGCAGGACAGGAACAGACCATAATTAAAATAAATGGGAGTTTTGCCATTAACTTCAGTGTGTGGAGGAGTGCACCCTTAATGTGTCAAGTCTTCTGCTGCCATATTATACACAGTCTGATTATAAAGACATAAGCATTTCCTTAAAGCAGCACAATATGAACATATATGTGCAAGAAACATACTCTATGCATAGTATTTTTAAAGCAGGAAAAAAGTTAATGAGAAATTCTCACCCCCTTCCTGCTGCCAGTGGGGAAGCAGCAGTGCCTCCTCCTGCAATACAGGCCCACAGCTTGATTGCAGAGAAAGAGTTCTCCCATACCCTTGTTATAAAGCTGATAAGTAGAGGCCTGGGAGTGCATTCTCTCCTTCCCATATTGCGAGCAGGACAAAAAACTCCTTCTGCCCTACACAGCAGTTCCAGCCAAGGGACTTGCACTGGGGGCCCAGGAGAGAGCGTTTCAGTTCTCTGCTAGCTAATTCAGTAGCAAACTGGATCTGCTCTTATTTTAAAGTATAAAAAAGGGTGTAACATATTTTGCATGTGCAAGCCAATTTTTGCTTCTCCTTCATACTCTAAAATATTTAGATCTAGTGCAGATGTTGTATAAAAAATCAACTCCCTCCTACGGTCCACTGCGATACCCAAGGTCAGCCCAGGACGCTCTCTTGTGACTTCCATCACTATGCTGGCCTCTCAGGGCATATTTAATTATTGTTCAGTGCTAGATGCATTGCTGGTGCTTTATAAATACTTAATGCAGCAAATCCATACTGTAAGGCATGTTGAAATGTGTTCTCAGTGGCTGCTCCATAGCTTTGAAACCCCCTTTCTCTGGAAATTTCTCAAAGCCCGAGCATTTTCCAGTGGCAGTTAAAGACCCATTTATTTGGTCAATCCTATAGCAAATGAGGACAATAGGGTTCAATGAATGGCTAACAATTATATACAGATTTATTTTTACACTTTTTATATATTAATATGTAATGTTGTAAACTGCCCTGAACCTTCAGTGAAGATAGGTTAAAAATCCATATAAATAAATTTCCACACTTATTTCAGTTGCACCATATGACATGAATAGCTCCAGCAGTAGGAAGCAATGAATTAGGGACTTTTATACACACCAGAACCCTATGGTTTTCCTCATCATTTGAATCTTCCCAGTGGGTATTTTCAGATGTTACGAGATCACGCTCAACCACAGTCAATTCCCTGTGGTGGGGAATGCCCTTGTAACGTCTGTTGGGGAACCGGAAGTTCCCCCCCAGATGTTAACTATGCTCAATTCCCGCCGGGAATCACATTCACCATGCGATCGGCTGAACCTGCGGAGCCGGCGCTGATCGCATGGTGAATGAGATTCCCGGTGGGGATGAAGGGACCCGTCACGTCTGGACGGCGATCACGGCCCAGAATCCCCACCAGGATTCCGAGCTGTGGTCATTTCGGGTGGGCGCTGCGGCCGCATTGGCCGCAGTGCCTGCCCGTCTCCCCAGAGGGCGGGCGGTGGGGGAGCGTGGCCGTGCGGCCTCACGTTGCACCGCACGGCCCCGCACCCTCCCTGTTACCCCACCGGGATCCCCCGGCACGTCTGTTGGCCATGCCAGAGTGATCCCGGCAGGGAATCTCAGGGTTGTTTCCATGACGGGGTGAATGCCGCCCCATCACGTCTGAAATCAACCATAGCTACCAATCTACAACAGTGAAGTATGCACAAAAGGAGTAATCAGCTGATGATGGGTGTTTTTACACACACATTTCTTCTGTATGTTTGCTGTTACATCCTGAACTTTTTCTGTGTCTAAATCACTCACCCAGATCCAGCTCTTTAAACTTCTGTATAGAACTTCTCCCAGAACCTTTGTGTGTAAAAAGTTCTCCTGGTAAACTGCTTTGCTCCAGGCGCTGTGGTCACTTGGTTTCCATGGAAGCCTGTCACATCTACAGCTGTGGCTACTTTAGGCTGCCTCAGGGCAGTGTTTGTGTGAAGAATGCATCCAGGAACTGCCTCAGGGCAGTGTGTGTGTGAAAAATGCATCTGGAACTTACTTGCGGACTTGTAAACCCAGAAGATTGAAAAATGCTGAACTTTAAGGCGTGTGTAAAAATACCCGATGTGTAGTAGTTTGCAGAAATGACATGTTAACGTTCCCAAGTTTTT
Organism: Sphenodon punctatus; assembly: GCA_003113815.1. Lineage (NCBI taxonomy): Eukaryota > Metazoa > Chordata > Lepidosauria > Sphenodontia > Sphenodontidae > Sphenodon > Sphenodon punctatus. The sequence continues at coordinate 597,282 of QEPC01007782.1, forward strand.
GACTGTAATAATAATTACACTTATAGGAACTTAATATCACTAAACCTCAAAGCAACTTATTTACAAAGGGAAAGAGGGATAAAATGATTTGTTCAAGGTCACACAGTGAGTAAATGGCTAGAGTTGGAGCAGCATTAAAATCTTTGGACTTTCAGCCATGGTCCCATCGACAAAATAATGCTGCCTCCTGGGAGTCATGTGTGAGACTCAAAACAGAATTTGACCTCTTCACAACTGCTTTGTCTAGGGTTACCACCTCTCCAGGTTTCACCCCATCATTTCTGTGCTCCAGCTGAAGCCTCAATTTCTCTGGGTTGTGAAGGGTTGCCTGGATAAACTGGACAAATCAAGGTTTCAGGGTGTGTGGTCACATTGGAAAGGGGCAGGTGACAGGTCAGTGAGGTTCTCCTGTCCCAATTGTGATACAACCTTACCTCCTATGGAGTACTGTAGCATCATGGCACTCCTAGGGGAGAGTGGCCACAGGAAGAGGGCAGACGAGTTCATTTGCCTTGCCTCCTTCAGGTCAAACCTGTGTCAAACAGTCACAACTCTTATCTCGGTTAGACTACTGTAACGTGCTCTACGTGGGGCTACCTATGGTGACGGCTCGGAAGCTGCAGCTGGTGCAGAATGCAGCGGCCCGACTCCTGGTAGGGCTGGGTCGCTGGAAGCACATTACACCAGAGCTCCAATCACTGCACTGGCTGTCAATAGTTTTCCAGGCCAAATTCAAAGTGTTGGTTTTGACCTATAAAGCCTTACACTGTCCGGCCCTGCCTATTTGCAATACTGCCTCACCTCCCGGGTTCTGGAATGGCCCCTGCAGTCATTTGGAGGCACCCTGTTGGAGGTCCCTCAAGTTTCCCGGGGGGGCTACTCAGGAAAGGGCATTCTCTGTGGCTGCACCACGCCTTTGGAACTACTTTTAATTAAATAAATAAATAAATAAATAAATATCATCTTTGCCTGGTCAGCCAAAGTGAGCCAACGTTGAAAGAAGCAGCTCTTCACTAGGGCAAAAATGAATATTCAGACTGAAAACCCATCAAATATTAACTTGTTTTATGTCAATTTGAAATTTGCTTCCCATACACATGAGGATTGTGAAAATTTTCTGCAATTCCATATCCCAAACTTGTTAATTGCAACATTCATTAAGTCATAAATTTGCTATTTGTTAACTTGATATTCAACTTAGACCTAAAACGACAAATTGCGGTGAATGCTGTTTCCTTTGGAAACAGGTAACTTGCCTTTATTTGCACAATGCAGATACTGGCTTTTCCACTGATTTTGCCATTTTTCATTATTTTTGCAAGTTGAACAGAGAGTTACCACAGGGCTTATCCCAAGTGCCATGTACACTCCACGCACACACTTGGGGGCTGTGAAGATGCAAAAGTGCCAGCTAAGTGCTGAGAAAGTGCTGGAAATTGCCATAAAGTACCGTAAAACTGTTGTAAAAGTACCAAAAAATATGACCAAAAATATGATGAAATTGATGGGAAATGATGAAAATCACAGGTGCCGATATCGACAGTATGGAATCATTGGAGTCTGACGAAGTACTGATGAACTCTCACAAGCACTCCCAAAAGGCTGGGTATTTTCCTGCGGAACAGGAACACTTGCTCTCACCTCAGCCCTATTCAGAAGCTGTTAATTATCTAGCTGAATGTGATTGGTTTCCATCACAAGGGTAAGCTAAGATATTTGATTGGATAAATGAACTACAACATTATAAAAACTCAGATTCCATTAATTTGATGGTTCCCAAACATTTTGCTTGTGTGATCCAATTCTGATACTTAAATGAAAGTCTGTGACCCCAAACAGCAACAAAGACATGCAAGGAATATCAAATGCCAATCACTATCCTCACATCCTCGGAAGATGAAACACTACTTGGAGTGCGAGAACTGAAAGAAGTAGTGAACATATTACCACGAGTAACATCCAAATTTTCGGGTAGCCCTTCGAGTACTCAACCCTGCAATGAAAACAAATACTCGCCTACCTGTTTTGGATTTACAATGGAACAGTGAGGATGAGGGAAAAGAGAGTGTATGTATGTAAAGAGAAACTATGGAAACATTAGAGAATCCACCAGCCAAAGGGAGGAGAAAGCCCCTCTGTCTTTAATAATGAAGGAGCAGCTCTAATTTCCACATCTAGGGCTTCACCCTATATCCATCCATTAGGTTCAATAGGAGCTCAGATTTTACTTTTATTAAACAAGATAACAGGAAGGAAATGCAATGTAGGCTAGAATCCATGACCACTGTCCCAGCCAACAGAAAGCTTAGTTACCCAGCCACAACAAAACTGCACCTCAAGCACTCTTATAAACAGCTATCTAGCTTTCTGGGCACTACATAGAGTGCTTCTCTGCTGGCTGACTGAAACAATCCCAATAAATGTTTCTCTATAGCTCTGCTGGGAGAGTAGAACATAGGAATCTAATATGTCAAAGGTTCAAATCTGGACTGTGTGGTAAACTGAAGGTATGATTTCTTGCATTTATAAGTTTGCTTTGGGAAATCTTACTAGCTAACATTTCTAAATAACCAAAAGGTTTGTTGTGTCAAGGTTCTCTCTGGAGAGGTGGAGTATTTTGTTGAGTTCTGGGCACTGCGCTTCAACAAAGATGTAGGCAAACTGGAGAAAATTCAGAGGAGAGCAACTAAGATAATAAAGAAGCTCGAAGACAAGCCTGTGTGGTGGATTATCCAATGTTTTCACGCTTTGCAATCTCTGCCTCTGGGAGCCTTGAACCTCCAAACTTTTCACTTCTTTACCAAAGCTCTACCAGGAGAGCTGCTAGCAATTCCTATCTACTTTGGTCATGAGGATGGACACTGTATATTGGCCATAGAGAGAGTTTACAGTAAGTTCCTTGAAAGGACCCTTCTAGTAAGGCACAGCTGTTCCATTTGGGTCCTAGGGTCCTAGGTTCTATACTGCTCTCTGCTTCTCCAAGCCCCTTTCTAACAGGTGGCTTATAAGATTAGCAGGCATTCACAAGCACAGTTTTTCTCCCATTTTAAACCCAAAATGGATACTCGTTACTGTTGGATTGTGCAACAGTCACAAGTAAAAACCCATTGCAAGCCCTGCAAGCTTAATATGGGGCTTGTAAAGTAGGGGGAGGGTCAGGGGATTAAAGTGGTTTTTTTTCTCTCCTTGCCTCCTCTCTCTGTCCTCCATCTTGTCCCATGCAGTCTACTCTGTACAGTATGGAAGCATATCTTCTGAGCTCTTAGTAACGTTCTGTTTTGAAGAAACTTCTGCTGTGTGTTATTCAACAGAAAGCTAACTCTACAATAGATTGTGGGCCCAGGACATCTTCAAGGCAATTTTGAAGACTAGAAGCAGCCCAGAAGGAATGCAGACTGTGAAAGTAAACTCCCAGACAGAGAGGTCTACTGGTTGTGAGTAAGAAGGCCTAAATCCCAGAAAGGGAAAGGGCAGGAAGCAAGTATGGCAAGCATCTCAGAGCTCAGACTTTCAGTAGGAAATCTGAAAAATGTAAACTACCAATTGTGGAAGTTTAAAGTGGAAATGCTGCTGTCTAAAGATGGTCTATGGGAGGTGATTACCACAAACAGACCAGCAGCAAATAATGAGGAATGGGATAAAAAGGACAGGTTAGCAAAGGCTACAATACATTTACTGGTAGAAGATGACCAGCTAATCCATATAAAAATGAGACCACAGCAAAAGGCATGTGGAATGCATTGCAAAACTTGCATGAGAGAATTAGCCTGAATAGCAAACTGTTTCTACTGAGGAAACAATACAAAATGAGGCTTGGCAAAGAAAGTGAAATACAGGAGCATATAAATGCCATGTTGGAAGTAGTGGCACAGCTGCGTGGCATTGGAGAAGATATAAAGGACAGCCATGTGGTAGCCCTACTCCTCTGCAGCCTGCCTGAATCTTACAGTGCCCTCATCAATGCCCTGGAAACAAGGCCAGAGTCTGAACTGAAGCTGGAATTTGTTAAACGTAGACTTGTGGATGAATTCCACTGCAGAAAGGAGAACCTGCAGAATGACCTAAAACAGGGTAATGAGACTGCACTGAAAACCTCAGACAAAGCTCCTAAGAGGGAAACCAGAGTATGCTTCAGATGCAAAAAGGAGGGACATTTAAAGAAAGACTACTATATATGGAAAGCAGAACAGCAGAAACTGTCTCCATGAACACCTAAGCAGAGAGCTAAAGTCACAAACAGCAACACAGTCGCTCAACAATGGAGTGGGTGCTTCAGAGCAACGCAAGACAGCTCATCCCAAAATTGGTGTGTAGCCTGTGGGGCAACGAGCCACATGACTAGCAATAAAGGATTCTTCACAGGACTGGATCTGAGCAGTAAAGAAAGGATCTACTTTGCAGATGGGAGAAGCACCAACGTGGAAGGAATTGGACAAGGATTCCTGTACTGCAACCAGTCACAGGGAGGCACATTGCCCATACCCATGAAAGAAGTGCTCTATGTGCCAACTTAGAAGGGGGACTCCTGTCCGTGAGGTGCCTGGCAGCAAGGGGGCTCACCATCCATTTCCAGGAAGATGAATGCACAATTCAAAGTGGGACAAAAGTACTGGCCAGAGCCACTGCAGATGAGCACCTGTACCGTCTGAGCACAGCGAAAGAACAGACGAAGCTCACTGCGCACAAGCACACCATGACTGCATCCACCTGTGGCATAGACGCATGGGGCATAGACACCCAGACAGCATCAAGGAAATGCACAGACAGGAGTTGACCAAAGACCTTAAGGTATCAGCGCATCCAGTGATCATGAAATGCGACTGCTGCATCAAAGCCAAAGCCACGAGGGCTACGCTTCCTAAGAAGAGTCAGAATAGAGCCATGAAACCACTTGATCTTGTACACAGTGACGTCTGCAGCCCAATAAAGGTTTCCACGCCAGGATGCAACCAGCATATGGTAACTTTCATTGATGACTATTCAAGGTACACAATCACGTACATCATGAAGAGTAAAGATGAAGTATTCGAGAAACTTCAGGACTATGTGATCATGACGAGCAACAAGTTCCAGCGCAGACCAAAGACACTGCGGACTGACAATGGAGGGGAGTTCACACAGGAAATGAAGTAGAGGACTTCCTGAGACTCCATGGAATTGAGCACCAAAAGACAGTGCCATATACACTCGAGAAGAACGGAACAGCAGAAAGGAAAAAAAGAACGCTAACCGAAATGGTTAGATGCATGTTAACAGACTCTGGACTACCAGAAAGATATTGTGGTGAAGCAGCAGTTGCTGCTACCTACCTACAAAATCGGCTGTATTCTTGAACAGTGAGGAAAACTCCATAAGAACTGTGGCATGGTCAAAAACATAGTGTGGGCCACATCAGAGTATTTGGAAGTAAGACTTACATATATATCCCAGAGGAAAAACATACCAAGCTGCAAAACAGAGCAGTGGAAGGCATCCTCGTAAGATACAATGAGCATTACAAAGGCTACAGGATCCTGGATCCACGCACAGACAGAATAACCATTAGTAACAGTGTGACATTTGTGGAAAACTTAAGCGACAGTGTGATGACTCTCCAAGGTCCAGGCAAAGGAGAACAATCAACCATGGACAAAACCCCTGGAATGGAGCAATCCTCTGAACAAATAGTCGAAATTGGCACAAAGATAACAGACACAGCCGGCTGCTGATGCTGAGTCAAGGCAGTTGACGCAGTCTAACAAAGGCATCCTCCCCCATTCGTCTGTCCTACAAAGTCAGCACCAGTAAACTGTCAGAGCCAGCATCCTGGGAGGACATCTTGCAGATGTCAGAAGGGGAAGCAGAAAAATGGGTAAGAGTGGCTGAAGAAGTAAAGTCCATGCAGGACAACGCGACGTGGACACTTACTCCACTGCCCGCAGGGAGAAAGACTATAGGTTGTAAATGGACATTTAAAATAAAGTACAATGCTCAGGGAAATTTGAAAGGTACAAGGCCCGACTTGTAGTTAAGCACACTACAATCAGAACATTGTTAAGTATAGCTGCTGGAAGACGAATGCAAGTCAAGCATATGGATGTGAAAAGAACGTTCCTAAATGGTGAGTTGAAGGAAGATATTTACATGGACCAACCACTGGGGTTGACCATTTCCTGTAAGACTCACAGGAACAAGGACTCATAGATCTGCAATACTGTCCTACAGAGGATATTATTTATTTATTTATTTATTTACTTGTTTGTTTATTTGTTTATATTTCTTAGCCACCCCCTCATGCCCATGGCATCTTGGGGCGGCGTACAACAAAAACAATAAATAAAACAACAATAAAACACAGCAAAGATAAAAACATTTAAAAAGCCATCTAAAAGACATAACTATCCCCCACCCTCCCCTCCTCCGTAGGCCTGGGAGAACAACCAAGTCTTTCAGGCCTGGTGGAAGACCAACAAACTTGGGGCCAGATGGGCTTCCTCCGGGAGGGAGTTCCATAATCACGGTACGGCCACTGAGAATGCCCTCTCTATTGTGGTCCCCCGTTTAACACGTGGGACCTCCAAGACCGAAGGGGTCAGTCTGGGGCGCGGAGGGTGAGGCGGTCCCTGAGGTATGAAGGGCCAAGACCGTATAGGGCCTTATAGGCCAAAACCAACACCATGAATCTGGCTCAGTACACTATAGGCAGCCAGTACAGCGCACGGAGCACGGGGGTGATGTGCTCCCATCAACTCGTCTATACTGCTCTCCGCTTCTCCAAGCCCCTTTCTAATAGCTGGCTTATAAGATTAGCAGGCATTCACAAGCAGAGTTTTCCTCCCATTTTAAACCCAAAATGGATACTCATTAGTGCTGGATTGTGCAACAGTCACAAGTAAAAGCCCATTGCAAGCCCTGCACGCTTAATATGGGGCTTGTCCAGTAGGGGCAGGATCAGGGGATTAAACAGTTTTTTTTTCTCTCTTTGTCTCCTCTCTCTGTCCTCTATCTTGTCCCATGCAGTCTGCACAGTATGGAAGTATGTAAGGAGATGAGCCACCACGTTCTGCACTAGCTGCAGCCTACGAACCAGCGTCAAGGGAAGCCCCACGTAGAGCACGTTGCAGTAGTCCAGCCTCGAGGTGATGAAGGCATGGATGATGGTGACCAGGTCGGGTCTGGAAACATATGGACGCAGCCTCTGCACCAGACACAGCTGGCGGAAGACAGCTTTAGCCACTGCCTCCACCTACCGATCCAGGCAGAGATCTGAGTCCAACAATACTCCCAGACTCCGAAACTGCTGGGCTACGGGAAGGTGGGCCCCCTCTATGAGGGGAGCTGACACCTCCTTCACCCTACCCACCACCATCACCTCCATCTTATCAGGATTGAGTTTTAGTCTGCTCTGCTGCAACCAATCTGCCACAACCTCCAAACACTGGGACAGTATTGAGACGGCAGGACCTGGGTAAGTTGAAAAAGAGAGGTAAAGCTGGGTGTCATCAGCATATTGGTGGCAACGCACACCAAACCCACTCATGATCTTCCCCAAGGGATGCATATACACATTAAACAACAATGGAGACAGAATGGAACCTTGCGGAACGCCACATTCCAAGGCCCGGTGGCTTGATGATTCAGCCCCCAGGACAACCCGTTGGCTTCTGCCCAAAAGGAATGAGTGGAACCATTCAAGAACAGTCCCATCCAGGCCCCCCAGGGCTTCGCAATCATCTCAACAGCAGCCCATGGTCCACCGTATCAAAAGCGGCCAAGAGATCTAGCAGGACCAGAAATGTTGAATATCCTGCGTCCATCTCCCGGCAGAGATCATCCACCAAGGCCACCAGTCCTGTCTCTGTACAATAGCCAGGGTGGAACCCACACTGAAATGGGTCAATGAAACCAATGCCATTTTGGTGTTGATCTATAAAGCCCTTCACGGTCTGGGACCCTCATACCTCAGGGACCGCCTCGCCCTCCGCGCCCCAGAGCGGCTCCTTCGGTCTGCCAGGGGTGCCTTCTTGGAGGTCCCCCGTGTTAAGCGGGGAGCCACAATGGAGAGGGCATTCTCGGTGGCCGGGCTGCGCCTTTGGAACTCCCTTCCGGAGGAAGCTCGCCTGGCCCCCAGCCTGTTGACATTCCGGCGAAGTTGCAAAACCTGGCTGTTCGCCCAGGCCTTTGGGAAGGGTGGGAGGGGAGGTGGAGTTTTTTTTTAGCTCCCCCACCTGATTTATTATTTATAATGTTTTAAGTCCTGTTTTAATAATTTATATTGTTATGGATGATTTTAAATTGTATTTTATTGTATTATATTTTTATTGTTGGAAGCCGCCCTGGGCTGCTTTTGCAGGAGAGGTGGGGTATAAATTTATAAAATAAAATAAATAAATAAAGGTACGCCTGGAACTGCAGTGCCACCGCCTGTTCAATAACCATCCCTAAAAAGGGAAGATTAGAGACAGATCGGTAACTGGCGAGTGCATCCACATCCAAAGATGGATTCTTCAGCAGGGGGCACACCACAGCCTCCTTGAGACCGGGGAGCAGTCTCCCCTGCTGAAGGGATGCGTTGATTACCCTCGCCAGCCCCATCCCCAACGTCTCCCAGGAGGCCTTCACCAACCAGGACGGGCATGGGTCTAATTCACAACTGGTGGCTCTAATAGACCCCAGAACACCCACATAGGCTGGTGTCACTTCCTGAAACTCATCCCAAGAAGCTGGACTAGACAGGGCCTCCATAGCCTCGTGTTCCACCTCTACTGCCCCTAATCCAGTGTCGAAGTTGCTTTGGATCGGAGTGATCTTGTCTGCAATGTAGGTGGCAAACGCCTCAAAGCGGGCCTAGGACACGTCCACATCCAGGTGGAGGGAGGCCAGACTGACCAGCCCCCGCACCACCCGGAGCAGCTCCGCTGGACGTAACTTTGCAGATGCTACGAGGGAAGCAAAGAACTCTTTCTTTGCCGGCCTCATAGCCTCAACATAGGACCGCAAATGGGCCCTATGGAGAAGTCGCTCAGATTCAGCGCGAGTTCGATGCCAGCATTGCTCTAGTCGTCTGCCTGCCTGCTTCATACACCGCAGCCCCTCGGTAAACCAGGGGACCCTGTGATGATGAGACAGAGGTAGGAGACATCACGGAGTCACCCTGTCAATGGCCTCCCCTAGCAAGATATTCCAAGCTCGAACGAGTTCTTCAACAGAGTGACTGTCAGGGTATAAGGTTAAATCCCCCAGAGCCTCCCGAAACCATTGAGGTTCCATCATCCTCTGGGGACAGACCAGCCTAACTGGTCCCGTCCCCTTCTGGAGGTGGTGCGCTGAGAGACTGGCCTGTAGGAGGTAATGATCTGTCCATGACAAGGGCGTGACCCTCACATCCCCCACTACTGGATCACCCACCTCAAGGCCAGAGCAGAACACCAGGTCGAGGGTATGCCCCCCTTCCTCCCCCCATGGGTCAGGCAGTTAACAACTTGGGACAAGTCTGTGGTTGCCATGGCGGCCATGAACTCTCGTTCCCACAAGGCCGGTATCAGCATGGGTACTGAAGTCCCCCAGGACCAAAGTCCTGGAGGAGTTCAGCACCGCCCCCAAGACCAGCTCTATTAGAGCAGCAAGGGCGACTACACCAGCAGCACCCCTAAATTGCCCCCAGTCAAATTGAACACCACTTGGAGGACCTTGATCCCCGGGATCTCCGAACTGGATACCTCCTAACAGGCCATATCTCTCTAAATATAATAGCTACACCACCTCCCCGGCCCCCAGTGTGGGGTTGGTGCTGCACGGCATACCCAGCTGTAACAAGATCGACCAAGATTGGCCCCGTCTCCTCATCCAGCCAGGTTTCCGTAATACATACAAGGTCCGCAGCCCCGTCCAAGATCAGATTTTGGATTACCAGGGCCTTATTTACCACAGACCTTACATTTAACAGCATCAGTCCCCCACTGGGGGACCTTAGACCCTGCTCCTCCTTCACCTCCAGTGGGGGGGGAGGCTCTTTTGACCTCCATAAGGGACCTAGGTCCCCTGGGAGTCCAAACCACACACACCCGTGGACCATACCATCCCTGCCCCAGAACCACCCCTATAGCCACTCCTCCCTTCCCATCCACACTGTTCTGACCCCCTTCTACCGGCTGCTCCCCCAGAGCCCTCAGAGGTCCCCACCCCCTTTCCCCAAAATATCC
>QEPC01007782.1:619399-663472 GCA_003113815.1 Sphenodon punctatus
GTCAGAGACGCTCTAGGCCTTCCGGGGAAACCCGGAAGTTTCCCGGAAGGCCTAGAGCGTCTCTGACACCGGCAGCCACAGCCGGCGCTGAGGCCGCCAGACCGCCCGCTGTCGCCGCCGCCGCACCCGGAGCTCCGCAAAGGTAAAGCACTCAACTTTAGTAGGGTGATCCCTGGGGGGGTTGGGGGGTGTTAAACACCCCCCCAGGGATCGGGTCTATACTTACCGGCGGCTGCGGGGACGCCGCGGCCGCTGGTGCTGGGGGGTGGGCTCTTTTTTTTTAAACAAAAATCCAGGCTGGGCACGGTGGGTGGGGGGTGTCCCTCCTTCCACCCGCGCAGCCTGGACTTGGGGAGGTTTTTTTTTTTTTACTTTTTTGGTGGGGCTTTGCTTACATTGCAGCCATTCATTTAAATGGCTGCAATGTAAAAAAATCCGGTACCCGGAATCCGGTAACCGGACCAGATTCAACCGAGTTGAATCTGATAATGCCGGTACGCCCAGTACCGGCATTATCGGATTCCGGATTTACCGGTATTCCCACCCCTACTAGCTAGCATCCCAACCACTGACCTAACAGGTCTCTACAGCTGAATCTGAGGAGTTTTTGTGACTTAAATCTATATGATGGCCAGTACAGGGTGGGAACAGGTACCAAATACACCATACAGGTTTTTTTCTGGCTTTCATTTCCAACACTGAAATAGTCAATATTGGCCTTTTCTTGGCCTTTCACATTTTGAGGTGCACACTCCTACTGGGATCATTTTCTTGGAGCTCAGCCTCCCCTTGAATTTAGCTCAACTCTGGCAAACCTCCCCTCTTCCCTCCCCATTAGTTGTCACTTCTTTAGGCTAATCATGCCTAATTCTTTCAGCCTTTCCTCCTAATGCTTGTCTTCCAGCCTCTTTATCCTCTTAATTGCCCTCCTCTGTGTTGGAAATACTTTCCTTAATTGCATCTTCCCTAAACGCCTAATCCAGCTTGTTTAGTAGAAACAGCAGGAATGTAGAGTTAGATCAGGGAGTCCCTCCCCCCCATCCACTCTGCTCTATTCCTGCTGGGATCTGATTGGTTAGTCTCTTCTCCCTCTGGGGCAGTTCCGTTTTTCTGCTTCTTCCCTCTCTCTCTCTCCCTGTGTATAGGAGGAAGAGCTCCTGCTTCTTCCCTCCTGAAGACACCTAGTTTGAAGACTTAGTTATAGATGCAGGTCTTTTCTATCCTACATGTTTGTCGACGCACCCCAATAAGACGCAGAGACTTATCTTGGTGTAAAACTGGCCGCACTCTTTATTCAATTCTTCAGATTCAAGGCAGGTGGGGAAATTGCACCATGCAATTCGGGTCCAGTATGCCATCTAACTAATTGTAACTTATTAACTCAGGTACTGCCCGGATGTGCCCTCCGTTGACAGTATCCAAACAACCAACATCCCCTCCTTTGACAATGCCTGGCTGAAGGGGGTGGGGGGGACAGCCCAACTATGGGCACGAGTAAGGAGCTAAGCGTCCACCGGGTCCAAAGACAGAGTATGTCCCTGCGGATCCAGTTAAGACCCAACTCCCAGGGAACTTGATCACAGTGCATGCTGTGCCCCGCATTACACTGTGTATCATCTCCCCATCTCTTAAGGAGATGACTCATACTAACTTATTAACTTACCTATTAAACCTATAATGCCATACTGGACCCCTGCTGAGTGTGACATTAACTCCCTTCACGATACTAACCCTTCAAGTTCAGGTCTTAGATTATGCCAAATCATCCTTCATAATATACTTCCAAATTACCCTATTGACTGCCAAATCAGCATCAGCGCATCAAATTAACCAATTGTAATTAACCTTTTGATTACTGATTGGGTCCAAATTATAATTGACCTATTTAGCCTACTCCTCACTGTCGAGGAGGCAAAACACATGACCGTATAAGGAGGCTATCGTCAAAATTCCTCCTCGGTCCCCTAACGGCAACCGTTATACACCCACAGTGCTAGAGGGAGGTGGGTGGGGCTGACTTTCCGGCTGTTCAATTCAGAATGCTGCTCCCTGTGGCTACCCGCAGGTCCGCCCCTTCTATCAAGGGCGGGGACCTCCTGGTCCAGCGAGGTGCGCATACGCAGCCTCATTCACAGGACGGTTGCTCCGCGACCAGAATTCCGGTGATAGGGGCCTTCTAACAAGCCAGTTCACCCCGGACGTTCTCTGCATCTCCCCCCAAGGGGAAGTGGAGGGGGGGCGCAACAAATGCCCCATCACCGCAATTTTGGCGGCGAAGGGAACTTTTCTTAATAAAGCAACTTAATCTTAAGTATGCTTCCTGCCTGCTTATTAATGACTAGCAACTCATACTCCTCTGTAAACTTTGTATTAAAACAATCAATGCAATGATCTTACAGTCTTTGCATTCTAATACTCTGAATCCTCTACAGTTTGCCAACATCCTTCCTGAAGTAGGCCTGAAGTTTGCCTACATCCTTCCTTGCCCAGAACTGAACAAAATACTCCACCTCTCCAGAGAGAACCTTGACACAGCAAACCTTTTGGTCATTTAGAAATGTTAGCTAGAAAGATTTCCAGTGACTTCTTTGTTTTAAACACTTTTTTTTCTTATGTCCTATGGTATCAAACCATAAGACTGAAATAAATCAGGCTCCTCTGATTTTGAAGACTGAAATAAAAGCTAGATTTCCATTCACAAACCTTACATTCAATTAGATAGCTTGAGAATATTCACACTACCTTCAATTTGGTTCGATTTGCTTAGCTACTTAGTGAAGGTGGAGTTCACCTAACTCCTTATGCAGTTAAAATCAGAGTACCCCAAAATGTGGGTGAGGACTAGAGCTGAAATGAGTCCCCCTCCAAAACAGGTATACCGTATACCTATGTTTCGTAGTAATTTCTAGGCAGCATCTTCCTGCTAGGCTCCTGTGGACTCCCAGCAAACTAAATTTCATCTTCCTCATTCTCCAGCTAATCTGCTCTCCACTAGATACTGCTCCCCATAAGAAAGAGCAAGCTCAAATGGCACAGGTAACCTGAATTTGCTCCTACCTATGACAGCTAAAAGGAATCCTAGTACAGCCCATTTCCCCCTTTGTCAATGTTAAATACTAATCACTGCTCGTGTTTTAGGGGAAATCTTGTTTTACGAAACTTTATTATTTGCTTTATCCCACATTCATAAGCAGAGTGAGGCTCACTAGAGGGAGTAGGGGGAGGGGAGCATGTCCAGCTCGGAAGGGCACATGCCTTCCTCAGGATGTACAGGCCCACTGGAACATGCCCCCCTGCATCCTGTCTCACCCCCCAGATCCTCCACCAGTACACCCTTGCATCCTAGCCCAATGCAATGCACAGCGGGATAACAGTCCCCAGCCCACATATAAACCAATACACTTAGTTAAAAATAAATAAATCTTTAGAGGCATTACAGACAATTAAAAATTCTATTTTTCCTCACCCCACTTCATTTTTAGCCTTGTTTCCTATTAAAAGGAAACTTATGGGATCAATTGATATCTGCGCACAGGTCAGTCCTTAACTTTTGAACCCTCACACTGATTTCAATCCACATTTGGAGAAGAGACAGAAGGACCATTGATAAGCTGATCCCTTAAATTTCCTAACAAGTGTACCTGTAGGGGAGATATAGGTCTTTTGATATGCCTCCAAATCCTATTGATTAACTTTGAGCATTGTCCTTCTGCTCCCCATCCCCCCACCCCCTGATGCACTTTTTATTATTTTTGATCCTACCAGCCAATTCAAACAAATTTGCAAAGGTGTAGAAGGCTCAAAAAAAAAAAAAGGACTAAAAATAATTTTAACCGATGCACCTGCAGGGGAACTGTAGCCACATATGTTATCTAAACAATCCAACTTACTTTTGTTGAGCAAATCTGTCAAAAGCTCTCTCACACACACATCTTTAGAAAGTCAAACAACATATACCCATCCAAAGAACAGGCTGTGGTTTCAGAGATTTTCCAAGGGCATGACCCAGGCTATTCACCGTTGTGCCCTGGGGCAGTCCTGGGCTAACATCTGTGGCACCAGAACAGAGGTGACGGTAGCTCCCAGGCCGCAGTGGGCCACTGTCATGTCTGTTTTTACCCATAATTTCATTAATGTTACTAGTAGTCTCACCTTGACTAGTCTGTTACACAACTAGAGTGGTATCATAGCCCTTCCATTGCCTCTTAGGGAAGACATAATACACTATGTTTATTGTAGTTGAATTCTGCTTTTGGATCAGCACACACCTTTACACCTTTCCCCCAGACCTCATAATTTAGTTGAAAAGTACACACAATTTAATGCATGGACAGAAGGCAGCTTAGTAAACAATGTGCTCTGCACGGAAAGTGCACCTACCAGCCGTTGTGTGTACAGTAGAAAGTACATAATCCAAGTTCATAAATCATAAGGCTATTCGTCTATATTTTCACAGCGCCTTCTCGGTGATTTCTATATCAAGTGAAAACCTGTTCTAAGTGACCACTCAAGAGGCCATGATGGAGAGTTGTTTAACAACATAGGAGACCTGATAACAGAAGAACAGAACAGCTCTCCATAATTCAAGGTGGTCTGTTATGAAGGGAAGATGATAAATAGGAGATATGTCTCTGCTACAGGATTCACTGTAGTCAATTTTTGCCAAAGCAACCTATCTTTTGTTTCCCATAGGCTGGAAAGGACAGGCAAAATGCTAAAAATGGGCCAGATGCCCACTTTAACTAGGTCACTGCTCACCAGCCTGGCAATTTCCCAAATGAAGGGACATTCTGAATTGGCACAAGCCCAGTGGGGAATCACATCCTATGGCAATCTACCCCATTAACCTGGTGTAGGCAGTTTGTTGTGGGAGATAGGAGGTGGAATGGCCTCCCTTCGCCTCCTCTATGGAAATTCTCAGTTGATACATGGCCCTCTAGGTCAGAGGTTCTCAACAGACCACAGGTGAGGTTGCCCCATTAGTAAATGGGGTCCTGTCAAGACTGGACCTGTATAATTAGACAAAATAAAGCTTTCGGAACCCAAACTTTGGAAATTTGCATTTCTCCCAGTGGATTACACCAAAACATTTTTATAGCTGCTGCATTAAAACTGTTATAATTTAATGTCAGGACTTGGACAGCATGAGAATCCTGTTGCAATGATCCCAGCCATATGGTGAAATCAGTCCAGGAAAAGCATGAGCAGAGACAAGGGTCAAAGCACAGGACAGCTGGGAGGCAGATTATGGAGCTGTGCCACACATCTATCCCATACCCTGGTGTACATGCCCTCATTTTTGCCTTTCCCTGGACCTCACTCTTCCAGCGCTTGCGGGTAAAGAACTAGATCCAATGTGCATTTCCAGGAACTGGGAAAGGGCCAAATAAAAAACAGCCATGGGCCACATTTGGCTGCCATGGTTGAGGTCCCCTACTCCTCTCCTACACTATAAATCAGAGGTGGAAACTCTTATTCCTATATGGGCTGTGGAGGAAGAGGTGGGGCAGGGCAGCTGGTGTTTGGCTTCTCCGTCCACGTTCTAGTTCCGGAAGAGGGGGTGGGGGGTCAGTGAGCCAGAATGAAGAATTTGGCAGGCCTTCTGGAACACTCTGTGGGTGGGTCCTGCACCAACCTGCAGAGCACTCCAGCAGGTCTGCCAGGCCCCACTCCCTTTCATCCCAGTGTGCTCTCTCTCATCACTCCCTTGTCTCCCAGCATGCCTCAACCTACCAACACAGCGAACCACAGCCATCCTGCCCCAGCATGCCTCCCCCTGCCGTGACCCCTGCCTCCCCCACCCCAGTAACCCCCCACACACATATCATGCTGCAGGCCAGACCAAAAAGATTATGGTCCCAGGACCACACCCTTGCTATAACTTTAACTAAAGCATTCAAATCAAGTTATTGTGCTAAAAAAAAAAGACTACAACTTATAATTATTTTTTAGAAAAACAAAATAGGTACTGGGAATTGGTGTTACGTTGCTAGCACAGGGCTTGGCATACTGTGAGACACCTACGTCTGCTAAGTCCTCCTATTTCTAAACATTTCATTTTTTTTCAAGTTAGCATGCCTAGTATCCAGGGGTGTCACTGGGGGTGGGGGCTTACCAGGCTGGAGCCCCCGATCTTTTCCCCAGAGCCCTGGACCTCCGAAACTCTAGCGGCTACGAGAAGGTTGCTACCTTGTAAAAGGTTCTTTGAGATGGTTTCAAAGATTCTCACTTGTGAGAATTCTCACTTGTCACAAGTGTGAATGTTTAGAGCCATCTCGAAGAACCTTGTTTACAAGGTAGCAACCTTCTGAAGTTGAACTGAGTGCTGCCCCACCCACCCTGAACAGTGCAGGAGTCGTGGCATGCATCAACAGCACAAGATAGGCTGTAGTCAGGAGGAGAGAGGCAGCTGCTGGTGCCAGAGCAGGTGGTGTGGTGAAAAGCAACTCAAGCAAACAAGGTGACTGGTGGTTGTTGTTTTTGTTGGTATATGCAACATCCATAAGTTAATGCCTGCTGTACTAAGAACAGTAATTGACTATAGAACCACCAGATGGCGCTGCTAAGTTTATGTGTACATGGAAGGGAGATGGGGTTTTGCAGTTGAATTCCTTTGTGTAACCACTCCTTCTTCCCTTCTCTCTCATTGTCTCAGTCTCCATTTTGTCTTACTACTAGTTAGATGCAACTAAGGATCTGTGCCTGAGAAAGCTTAAGTAAAGTTCTGTTTTTAAACCTTCAGCTGCATTTGTCCTTACTGATTGCGAATCAGTTATTACTCTGCAACAGGTTATGGGCCCAGACCTCTTCAGAACAGCCCAGAACAACTCTAAAGACTGGAAGTGAGCTGAAAGGAAAAGAGGCCCAAAGGAAACTCCCAGAGGAGGCCTACTAACTGTAAGTGAGCAGAAGAACCAGAATCCCAATCTGAGGGGAGGGAAGCAAGCATGGCCAGCAGCTCTGAATTAAAGCTTTCAGTCTGCAAGCTGAATAACACAAACTACCAGTTGTGGAAATTCAAAATAGAAATGCTCCTATCCAAAGATGACCAGTGGGAGGTGATCACCACAGACAGACCTGCAGCAAACCCTGAGGTGTGGGACAGAAAGAACAGACAGGCAAAGGCAACCATAAGCCTGCTAGTAGAAGATGACCAGTTAATCCACATAAGGGAGGAGGCCACAGCAAAGGGCATGTGGAATGCACTGCAGAAGCTGCATGAAAGGACCAGCTTGAACAGTAAGCTGTTTCTCCTAAGGAAACTGTACCAGATGAGACTTGGTAAAGGGAAGGAGATGCAGGATCACATAAATTCAATGCTGGAAGTGGTAGCACAACTGCGAGGCATCGGTGAAGAGATAAAAGACAACCACGTGGCGGCCTTACTTCTCTGCAGCCTGCCTGAATCATACAGCGCCCTCATAAACGCCCTAGAGACAAGGCCTGAGGCAGAACTAACACTGGAATTTGTAAAAGGGAGACTCATGGATGAATTCCAGCGCAGGAAAGAAATCATGCAAGACAATCAGGAACAGGATAAGGAAACTGCCCTGAGAATTGCAGACAACAGATTGCACAAGAAGGAAACAAGGGCATGTTTTCGGTGCAAGAAAGAAGGACACCTAAAGAAAGACTGCTCCATATGGAAGGCAGAACAACAAAAGCGATCTCCACAAGTGTCTAAGCAAAGGGCCAAGGCTACAACCAGTGACACAACCACAGAACAGTGGAGAGGATGTTTTAGAGCAACACAGACCAACTCATCACAGGACTGGTGTGTCGACTCTGGAGCCACAAGTCACATGACCAGCGACAAGAGCTTTTTCACGGTACTGGACCCAAGCAACAAAGAAGAGATATACCTCGCTGATGGAAGCAGCATCACTGCAGAAGGTATTGGCGAAGGAATTCTAAGTTGCAACAAGCCACACGGAGGCACACTAGCAATACCGGTAAAGGATGTGCTGTATGTACCTGGCTTAGAGGGAGGACTCCTATCCGTTAAACGCCTAACAGAGAAAGGGCTCACCGTCAAGTTCCGGGGTAATGAATGCACAATCCAAAAGGGGACAAGGGTCCTAGCCAGAGCCTATGCAGATGGACACCTGTATCGCTTGAGTGCAACCAAGGAACAAACAGTTGAAATCAGCACAAGCTCAACTGAGATGCAGGAACAAACCCAATCACCTGCAGATGTTGAAATCAGAAGATCTACCAGGGAAAATAAAGGCAAACCACCCACCCGCCTGTCCTACAAAGCAAGTACCGACAGACTGTCTGAGCCATCAACATGGGAAGACGTCTTACAAATGTCAGAAGGGGAACACAACAAATGGACAAAGGCAGCTACAGAAGACATGGTAGCAGATGCCCTGACAAAACCTTTAGCAGGAGAGCGCCACCAAAAGCTACTAAGTAAATGAGTTAGTAGGTTAACTTCTGTCTGTTGAGAAGGGGTGTTGGTATAT
Source organism: Sphenodon punctatus (assembly GCA_003113815.1). NCBI lineage: Eukaryota > Metazoa > Chordata > Lepidosauria > Sphenodontia > Sphenodontidae > Sphenodon > Sphenodon punctatus. Next base: position 627,868 of record QEPC01007782.1, read on the forward strand.
GCAACATCCATAAGTTAATGCCTGCTGTATTAAGAACAGTAATTGACTATAGAGCCACCAGATGGTGCTGCTAAGTTTGTGTACATGGAAGGGAGATGGGGTTTTACAGTTGAATTCCTTTGTGTAACCACTCCTTCTTCCCTTCTCTCTGTGTCTCAGTTTCCATTTTGTCTTACTACTAGTTAGATGCAACTAAGGATCTGTGCCTGAGAAAGCTTAAGTAAAGTTCTGTTTTTAAACCTTCAGCTGCAGTTGTCCTTACTGAGTGTGAATCTGCAACAGATTTCAGATTTCCTTTCTGCTGTTACTCTGCAACAGATTTCAGTGGGTGTTTTTACACACACATTTCTCCTGCATGTTTGCTGTTGCATCCTGAGCTTTCTGTGTGTCTAAATCACTAGCCCAGATCTTAAACATCTGGCTCTTTAAATTTCTGCATAGAACTTCTCCCAGAACTTTTGTGTGTAAAAGGTTCTCCTGGTTGGCTGCCTCGGGGCAGTGTTTGTGTGAAGAATGCATCCAGGAACTGCCTCAAGGCAGTGTGTGTGTGAAGAATGGATCTGGAACTTACTTGTGGACTTTTAAACCCAGAAGAGTGAAAGGCCAGCACTTTAAAGGTGTGTGTAAAAATGACCGGTGTTTCAACTCCCCGCCATTCCCTCCCCCGGGGGTTGGGTAGGGGCCTGGAGCAGGGAAAGTGAATTAAAGCAACTACTGTTCCTATGTCGGCAGGTTACAAGTTCTTGTAGGTTTTAAATCACTTTGCCAAGCTTTAAAATGTTCACTTCCCTTGTACTGGTGTGATACTTTGTTCCCCCTGATCATAAAGGTTGACCCTGACACTGACCTAGACACTGAAGGGAAAGTACTATCAATACAGAGATGCATCTCAATCCACTGTTGCTGCCTCTTGCGATTTTTTGTTTGTTTGTTTGTTTGTTTGTTTTAATCACAAATCTCTAGCTATTTAGTTTTTCTTAAAGCTCCAGCTTCTGTCAGGTATCTCCCTGGAAGAATGGGGGCATGGCGGGGTGGGAACCCGGCAGGGAGAGGTTTCAGGGGTCGCTCCTTATGACATGCTAGGGGGGAGGGGGTCTCCGGCACCATCTCCGCCAGAGGTAGAGTGGGGACAGAGGATGTAGTCAACAGTGAGGGACACTGGGCTGTGGCAGAGCAGGCCCCGCCGTGCGTACAGAGAACATGCATCAGGGGCAAGCCCCGATGGAGGAAGCCGCTCTGAATGCGGCATCAGCTAGGCACCCTGGGCGCAGTCACCAGGACTCAGAGTCACGGGGAAACTCCACTTTTGGCCCGGGCCCGCCCAGGCACTCAGAGCACCTGCACCAGTATCTGGGGAACACACAAAAGGCTGCCTGTTCCTCAGCTCATTGCCAGTGTTCAGAGCTAATGCCTGTGAGACTGGTCCCTCCTTGTGTCCTAGGATTCTTGCTGTAAGCTTGGTCGGTGTGTGTGTGTGTGTGTGTGTATGTATGTGCGCGCACGATAGAATGAGCGTGTGTGTGGGATTGTGTTGGTGGGGTTGTGGAACGGGTGTGATTGTGGTTAGTGGGATTGTGTATTGGCACCTGTGTTCTACGTGTTATTCTCCCTGGGAGTGTTCCTGCTTGAGTGCCCTGATCCTCATTCCCTATCCTAAGTTTTCCCTGAGACCCTTTCTCCCCTCCTTCCGCATCCTTGTGCACACTTCCCTTTCCCTCACCCCTGTTGTGCATCATGAGAGTGTGCTAAGGGCACTGCATGCATTACCAAATCCCAGTGATGATCTGGGGCTAGGAGTTTTACTCCATCACCTATATAAGACCCTGAGGGAGATTCTTGCTGGGACAGCGCGCCTAGCGTTGAAAGAGTGGGTGTTCCCCTTTCTCTTCCCCATCCCTTACCCGAACCCTAATAGCTTCTGGTCATTATATGAGAATCTCTGCATTAGTGTTAACAAAATATAAGATTTTATTCCCTGTGGTTTTAGAAACATCATTCCATTAAAGTGTGCAAAAGAGATGGCAACTACAAAGAGTTAGCCCATACTCTTTTTTTGAACTTGCGATTTTAGTGTGACCGGACTTAAATTCTGAATGCTTAGGGGTGGCAATCCAGCTTATCCTTAGGGTATTTTCAGACGTGATGGGGCGGCATTCGCCCCGTCACGGAAACAACCCTTAGATTCCCTGCTGGGATCACTCCGGCACGGCCAACAGACATGCCGGGGGATCCCGGTGGGGAATCGGGGAGGGGGAAGGGACACGCGGCGCAACGTGCGGCCACACGCCCCCAACCCAATGCTCCCCCACCGCCCACCCTCTGGGGAGATGGGCAGGCGCCGCAGCCAATGCGGCCGCAGCGGCCACCCAAAATTACCACGGCCCAGAATCCCGGCAGGAATTCCGAGCTGTGATCGCCATCCAAACGTGACGGGCCCCTTCATCCCCGCCGGGAATCTCATTCACCACGCGATCGGCGCCGGCTCTGCCAGTTCAGCCGATCGCATGGCGAATGAGATTCCCGGCGGGGATTGAGCCTGGTTAACATCTGGGGGGGAACTTCCGGTTCTCCAACAGACGTTACGAGGGCATTCCCCACCACAGGGAATTGACTGTGGTTGAGCGTGATCTCGTAACGTCTGAAAATACCCGATGTTACAAGAATTTTAGGGGCAGAGAGCTGTGTCCTGTTCACTTAAAAAAAAGTTAGCAGTGTCTCCACTGCTTTTAGGTCCCCAATTAGAGCAAAACTTTGTGAAGCACTTTTACTTCCAGCTGAAGTCGGTGGGAGCTGTGAAAAGCTCAGCACCACCAACCTCTCAGTCCCAATGTGTCTGATGTTAAGCATTCAATTTTGGTGGTTGCTATTGAAAATTGGAATCTAGCAATTAGTGCCTTTCTTTCTTTCTCTCTGAAATGGGGATAGCCCCTCACTGATGGGCTGTGAACTGCAGAAACTTAGAGTGTTACCAGCTCCTTGAATGAAAAACACATACTTTAGTGGTTATTTCTAGGAACAGGATTGGGTCCACAATGAAATTAAGTAGCAAAGCTTCCAGTAGGTGCAGAGCTCACCACTTTGAGTGAAAACAGACATGCATATTAGGGGTGGGAAACCGGTAGAATCCGGTATCCGATAATGCCGGTATCGGGCGTACCGGCATTATCGGATTCGGCCTGGTAATCCGGACCCGGTACCGGATTTCTGGGTACCGGTTTTTTTTACATTGCAGCCATTTAAAAATGGCTGCAATGTAAAAAAATTTAAAGCCCCAGCCAAAAAGTTTTTTTTAAAAAAAACCTCCCCGAGTCCAGGCTGCGCGGGTGGAAGGGGGGACACCCCCCACCCACCCTGCCCAGCCTGGCTTTTTGTTTAAAAAAAGAGTAAGCGACCCCCGAGGCGAGGCGAGGCCCCCCCCCGGCACCAGCGGCCGCGGCGTCCCCGCAGCCGCCGGTAAGTATGACCCTGACCTGATCCCTGGGGGGGGGGTTTAACACCCCCCCCTCCAGGGATCACCCCTACTAAAGGCTCAGTGCGCCGCTTCACTTACCTTTGGGAGCTCCGGCGGCGGCGGGCGGTCCGGCGGCCTCAGCGCCGGCTGTGGCTGCCGGCGTCAGGACGCTCTAGGCCTTCCGGTGAAACCCGGAAGTTCCCCGGAAGGCCTACAGCGTCCTGACGCCGGCAGCCACAGCCGGCGCTGAGGCCGCCGGACCGCCCGCCGCCGCCGGAGCTCCCAAAGGTAAGCGAAGCGGCGCACTGAGCCTTTAGTAGGGGTGATCCCTGGAGGGGGGGGGGGTGTTAAACACCCCCCCCAGGGATCGGGTCAGGGTCATACTTACCGGCGGCTGCGGGGACGCCGCGGCCGCTGGTGCTGGGGGGTGGGCTCGCCTCGCCTCGGGGTCGCGCTTACTCTTTTTTTAAACAAAAAGCCAGGCTGGGCAGGGTGGGTGGGGGGTGTCCCCCCTTCCACCCGCGCAGCCTGGGAGGGGGAGGGAATTTATTTTAATTTATTTCATTGGTTTCAATGGGGACACAGCGCCCCATTGAAACCAATGCAATAAATCCGGTACCGGTGTACCGGATTTAAACCGGAAATCTGGTTTTCGGGAACCGGTAACCGGTAAATCCGGTAACCGGTATTGGGCCCGGGGTCCCACCACTAATGCATATAACTCCGCTTTAAGGCCACTTTAACATTTCTTAGGTATTGGCACCCTATGCAGCCATGCAACATGCCTAAGAAATGTTAAAACAGAGTTAAAGTGCATGTCTGTTTTCACGCTTTATGCAAATCAGATTATTAATAATTTATTAATTATTATTATTATTAGCAAGCATTTATATAGTGCAAGCAATGTACCTGGTGCTTTACAAAGTAATTGAAGAGACAAGGTCCCTGCCCTAGAGCTTACAATCTGAGAGACAGGGAGTGAAGGAGAGATGAAGGAAGGGGAACAGAGGGGGAGACAAGGAGTGTAACGTTCACGAAGATGTGAGGTCCCAGGTGCATGCGCTTGGCTTGGTTACATCAAGAATGATGGCTGGCTGGTCCATGTGGTGAGGATATGAGTACACAGACCTCAGGTAACAGTTTGTGCTGGATGGTAGGTATCAGCAGGAGTTAGGTGAGGGGAGCGAGGAGTTGGGGAGAGCAGACCAACGAGGTGGGTCTTGAGGAGGGATTTAAAGGTACGAAGGGAGCGGGCGAGGCGGATGTGGGCAGGGAGGGAGTTCCAGGCATGGGGGGCAGCTAGGGAGAAGGGATGAAGGCAGTTAGGGGAGCAGGGGAGGCAAGGGAGGGTGAGAGAGGGGACAGAGGAGAAGCAGAGTTCACGGACTGGAGTACAGAGGGTAATTAGCACAGAGAGGTAGGGGGGAGCAAGGTTGTGAAGAACTTTATAAGTGATGAGTGAAGCTAGCAAACACTTGCTATTCCTTGAGTTATGGTACTAGTTATGAGAGAGAGAGAGACTGTGTGTGTAAAATCTGCATGTCTATGTGTGAGAGGGTGTGTGTGTGTCTATGTATGTGTGAGAAAGATCAGAGGGAGTGTGTGCAAGTGTGCGTTTGTATGTCAGAGTGAGTGTCTGTCTATGTATGTAAGTCTATGTGAGAAGGATTTTGTGCGGGGAGGTGGGGGAGCGCTTTTACACACAACACAGAATGGGTGTTTAAAGGGGGTTTTATGAAGACTGAGTCAACACCCTTTACATATTTCCACGTACAGGGTATGATCTTCAACACCTTTTGAACACCTTTCCTCCCGTTGTGTCCTGTGTTTAAGCGGATTACCTTAGCGCTGTCTCCCTCTGTCTCTCTGCACTGGCCGCTTAAAAAAGGATGCAGGACTGCCGTTACCGCCAGCGACGTTTGCTCTTACCACTTCTGGGTACCCTGCAACACACTGCAGTCATGTTTAAACGAGCGATGATACCAGTGTTCACCCTGAACACAGGGAATGAACCCACCATCAACTGGTGAGTACAAAGCGGGTTCATCCTGCTTTCAATGGGTGTTCAAATAGGTGTTGAAATTTGTCACGCTGTATACAAGTAACACTGGACAGGTGTTGAATGTGTGTTTGATCCCCTCAACACCCGTTCTGTGTTGCGTGTAAAAGCGCCCTAAGTGTGTATGTGAGTGTGTGAGAGAGAGAGATGCTCCCTCTCCCATCCCACGCCCCCCTCCTCCCTCATATGGCTGTCCCCTCTTCCCACTCTACCCCTGTGCCCCCACCTTTCCCCATGAGGCTGTCCTGTTGGCTCTCTTGAACTGATTATGTGGTGAGAGCAGCATGAATTAATTATGGGGGCACAAATGAACTGCTTATGGGTGGGAGCAGCATGAATTGATGGGGGGTACAAATGAACTGGTTATATATCTAGAAGAATGTCTCTTTGCATGGCATAATGTGCTTAATAGGCTGTATTTTGGAGTGTCATGCGTGTTTGATTGTGGCTTGGCCATTTGGAATTTAGTGCTCTGCATGCGCACTTTATTACTTGTTTTCTGCTTGTGGAATGCTTGTAGTTGGAATTGTAGGAAACACCCAGTTGTAAACCATCTTGAGGGTGCAGTGAGCATAAACAACCTCAATTTTGAGGAAGGGCAAAAGTGCCTTTAAAGTGAATTCACATGCATGCAAGCCGGGCAGCACCCCCAGGCCCACCAAGCCAGGTAGCGCCCCCTAGGCCCGCTGGTGACAAAGCTGCCAGCAGGAGACAAAGAGAAGACCCTGATCTTTTTAGGAGCTCGCAACACCCCTGCATATCCCCTGCCATCTGAGCACTGGCTGTCAATGCTACAGTATTCTGTGGCACAAGTTGTCCAGGCCCTGGTAGGGGCATCATGACAGCACTATGGAGTGCATGCTGTTTCCCTGGAATATTTCATACTCACATGAGTGCCTATCAGGTGAGGAGCCAGCTTCTGCTTTTGAGCAGCAGAGGGCTCATGATAATTTAATTTCTGAACCACTAGATAATGTTCAGCTCAAATATGGAACTTCCCTCCGTGCCCATGATAGTAAATAAATATTTATTGCTGAAACATGCCAACAGGTAGTAAGCAACATGTCTGCATTAGACTGTATTATTATTGATTTATTATTATTAATTATTATTATTATAAGCATTTATATAGCACCAGTGATGTACTTGGCGCTTTACAAAGAGTAAGATAGACACGGTCCCTGCCTGAGAGCTTACAATCTAAAGACAGGGGGAGGGGAGACAGGGAAGAGGGAACAGAGGGAGAGACAAGGGATGCAACATTAATGAGGATGCAAGAGCTCAGGTACACATTCTTGCCTTGGTTACAGAGAATTGGGAGTTTGCAGATAACAGGTGGGGAATAATCCTGGGTGTGGGTGGTTAGCAGGAGCTAGGAAGGGCAGAGTGGAAGAGGTGGGTTTTGAGGAGGGACTTGAAGGTGTGGAGGGTGGGGACAGGCGGACAATGGCAGGGAGGGAGTTCCAGGCACGCGGGGCAGTGAGGGAGAAGGGATGAAGGCGGTTTGGGGGGGGCAGGGGAGGCATGTGAGGATGAGGGAGGGGATGGATGGAAGAGGAACGAAGGGCTCGAACCAGGGGTTCAGAGGGAGATCAGGGTAGAGGTAGGGGGGAGCGAGGCTGTGAAGGGCTTTGTAGGTGAAGATGAGGAGCTTGTGCAGAATATGCTCAGGAAGAGGGAGCCAGTGGAGAGAGGAGAGGAGAGGCTGCACGTAGTCAAAGCGACGGGCTAGGTGGATGATCCTGGCAGCAGAGTTTTGAACAGAGATAAAAGAAGAAAGGTGAGAGCGGGGAAGGCCAGTGAGGAGGAGGTTACCATAGTCGAGGTGTGAGATGACTAGGGCGTGGATGAGAGTTTTGGCAGAGGAGACAGACAGAAAAAGTGAGATCTTGGCAATGTTGTGGAGGGAGAAACGGCAGGATTTGGCAACGGAGTCAATGTAGGGTTTGAAGGTAAGGTACGAGTCAAAGATGAAGCCCAAGCTGTGGGCTTGGGGGATGGGGAGGATGGAGATCCCTTCAATGGTAATTGATAGGAAAGAGGGAGAGGAAGAGTTGGGAGGGAAGATCGGGAGTTCAGTTTTCGCCACGTTCAGTTTGAGTTGGCGTTGAGACATCCAGGCGGAGATATCGGAGAGACAGTTGGTGAGACGAGCTTGAACAGAGGGGGAGAGAGAAGGAGTAGTTGAGTGTCGTCAGCATATAGGTGGTATTGGAAACCGTGGGAGGCAGTGAGTTTGCCTAGGGACAGGGTGTAGATAGAGAAAAGGAGAGGGCCAAGGACGGAGCCTTGGGGAATCCCGACTGAGAGGGGTAGGGAGGAGGAGGGGGAGGAGTTAGGCAAAGATACACTGAAGGAGCAGTCAGAAAGGTTTTCACTTTTGTTCTTCCAAAGCTTTCTATAGCCAAAGCTTCCAGATGTTTAATGTAGGGCTGAGCATGGGGTCAAGTATTTGTATCTGTATTTGCATTTGTGGTTTTAGTATATGCATTTATTTGTATTTGCATCTTTACCTGTGTTCACTGCATTTCCCCCCATCATTGCCAATGTGGAAAATGCAATGAACACAGGGCCCTGTGTGTGGGTTATTTTGGCACAGAAATGGAATGAGGCTCTGCCAATTTGACAGGCCTAGAAGGAAAGGGAAATGTAGTTAAAACCACTGCTAAGTCTGCTACCAATTTAAATGCAGGAGAAGTGATAAGGGGAGGGTGGAGAATGCAGCTAGCTTGGTGGGGAGGTGGTTAGCATAGCAAGGGTGAAAAAGGGCCTGAGTTCTGGCTCAGGGAGATTGCTGGCTTGAGGGAGAGTGAGGCATGAAGCACTGACTGTTTGGGAGAGGGGAGAATGGAACATGGGGCTGACTCATGTGGGAAGTTTCTGGCTTGGGTATGGGGGAATGGGGCTGGTTCAGGGAAGGGGTCACTGACTCAGGGAGAGGGAATGAGGGGTTCTGGCTTGGGGCGGAATGGTTTCTGTTTCTGACTCAGAGGGGAGTCATTGGCTTGAGGAAAGTGGGGTCCCTGGGTGGGAATGGGTTATGGGGCAAGCTGGGGGAGGGGGGGCACTGGCTTGTGGGAGGGGTTGCTGGTTTGAGGAGAGGGTAAATAAGGCTGCCAAGGACTTGTCATTTCTCCCTGGCTGGACTGGGCCTGCAGTTCTGAGACAGCGTCAGCTACTACAGGTAGGGAGGAAGGGCTCACAACAGACTCCCCAAGCAGTCAGCTACGCTGAGAGTCAAAGAGCAGCCCAGCTCCAAGCTGAATATGTGCTACCATTTGGGGAGTCCAGTTCTGGATCTCAGGTATTACATTTTGGGGGAACTGTTGGATTCACTTGAAACCTGAATACACAGACCTAGGATTCACATTTTGAATATGGAAGCCAAAAAGCATTTTTCTGATTTGGGTTTTACTGAAACCCGAATGTACAGCTTCTCCCGGTAGTTGCTTCCCCCGGACCCCTGCTCATCCTGCCTGACAGCTCCAGCACCTACTGCAGCAGTGCTGGGGCGGGCAGTCTAGCAGGAGCCATGGGGAGGCGAGCGGTACCCCGAGGCAGAGGTGGCTGGGTGGGGAGGGAGAAAGGAGGTTTAACTTACCTTTTCCTCTTCCAGAGGTGGTGCACAGTGCCCAGTCTGGCCTTCTACCACTGACTCAAGTGTTACATTCTTTACTTACAGACCATTTCTTTATCATAATTCGACTACGAACTATTTTTTGAAACTGCCTTAACTGTCGTGTTCCACAGTATTCTATTTTGTACAATTGATTTTATCATTTCATTGTATCAACTTGTCTATACCCAAATGACTGGTGACATTTCATTTTATAGAGTATATACAATACAATTTTTATTTATGTCACAGACAGAGTTGGCCCGGGATTGTCCCAGACCATGTTGGTGGCTGGCACTGGCTGTGACCTCAGCAAATCTTCGCCGGCTAGGACGGCTCCCCGGTTGCAGGCATGTCAGTATGGTGCCCCAACCCAGGCCATGCTGCCTGCAATGGGCAGACCAGGGAGCAGTCCCACTGGCTACACATCTGTTTTTACTTTATGATCCCTCCACCCTAAGAAGCTAAAACATTTTCACTTAAGTAGACATAGAGCAAACCATGTATGAAATAGTTTAATCTATTATATTAGACATTCCAGGCTGCAGAATAACACATCTTTAAAAAATAAAAATTAAGGGGTTACCCCTTTAGACAATTGTTCATAGAACTTTTGCCTGTGTGACTCTATTTAGAGAGTAGGGTTACAAGGTGTCCCTTATTTCAGAGGAATGTCCTTGAATTTAAAAGGGAACATCCTTATGTCAGAGTCCTACAGCTCTATAGGAAATCCTTTATTTTGAGCATCACAGCTCAATGGAATATATTGGTTGTCCCTTATGTCAGCATCCCTTAGCTCTGTAGTGTCCCTCATTTTGATCTGGCAACCCTATTTGAGATTTCAATATAATTCCACAACTTTATATTCAACGCATATCAGAAACAATCTAGATTGCAACCCAATCTTCAGTTGGCGTCATCCAGATTACCTATACATAGTTTGAGAATCTCTGCTTTCAGATTACAAAAAGGAAGCTTCTGAAATACAGGCCCTCTTTGCATGTTACAGTATGGAGTAAATTACTCCCATGGTAACAAAACCACAGGGGATTTACCCTGTGGTTTCTCCGAATACATGAACATTTTGGAGCGTGTGGAAAACTATCATTTTATTTTCTATCTTCAAAAATTGCACAAGAGATATTACTGTTGCTATTAGCTACAGTAATAAATTGCTTTGCCAAATCTTGATGTATACTTGCCAACGACTATCATGAAGAAATAAGAGCCTCATGATAATGCCACTATGTCATAGCCAAATTTGTTGTTGTGAAAGTTACCAAGTCAGCAATTGGTACCAACAAGAGTAAAACATGCAAAGTGTCTTGGTCAAGGCTGTAGAAGAACTCATCAGTTGCATTCTTTTAGATGCCTTGGCCTAGGCTTTCTTCACAGGCCAGAACTTTTAGCTGAGTAAACAGTTAAATTCAGAAAACATGCCATGGCACAAGAATGTTAATTCAGCAGCCTAATATTGGGGGGGGGGGGGGGGGCAAGTGGGGAAACCCAGGGGGGCAACCCCTCTTTTTCACCAAGTCCCACCAGGAGTGTTGGCTGAAGGCTCTTTCCCTAGCAAGGGATGGCAGCTAAAGCCAGAGAGTGTGGCTGTGAGGCAGTGCCCCCGTGCTCACTCACACTCTTCTGCACAGGTGAGTGAAGACCTGCCCCTTCCTACAAAAGTGGACATTTTATTGCGGAGTGGAGCTATTGCTAACTCGCTCAACCAGAGCAGATCTACATCCTGCAAGAAGTGAGCTAGTTTGGTTCAGTCTGCAAGCTGGGATATCAAACAAATAAAATAAATCAAGTAATTTACTGTTAATGGTTTGCTCTCTTCATAACAGCCAAAGACAGTGTACGTGGTTCTCAAACTTTTTCAACTGTGCATCCCCTTTCTTCTGTCAACTCCCTGTCCTACAATATTGCTGCTATCATAACTTTATCAGCTCAGAGCCACTGGGCAGGGGGAAATTTGCCAAATGGTGCTGGCTCTCCCAGTCTTTGAGTGTGGATTTTGATTGATGGCTGAAGTACCAATCAGAAACGAGCAGAGAAATGGCTACTCTTGTATGGTTGTAGTAGCTGTGCCCCTACTCTCCTCTCTACTCCCCCAGGAAATACTTCACACACCTTCTTGCGGGAGCAGACCCCCCTCTACCTGAGAACATTGCTGTAGTGATTCATTGTCCCAGATGGTCATATAAAGTTTTGGCCTTACAAAATTGTTAATATGTTAGTCCAGCATATTATATTCCCTGCCTATTCAGACCCTCCCCCCTTACTAGTATTTCTGAAGTCTCTCGGCAAACACTTTTAATCTATGGCTTTTGCCATTAAAAAAAACCCCAAACCGTATAACTAGAAAGCATCAAGAGACTTGCATCTATTATAAGTTTTTTCTTCATTAAACACATGGCCTGGAGGCAGTAAAAGAAAAAATGCAGCATTTTACAGCACACAACACACTGCAGCAGAGAAACCACAAGAATTCACAGACAATTACCTTCTTCTAATCCCCCCCCCTCCCCTTTTTAAGCATGACTTCAGGAAGATTTTCAAATAAAAATGGGTCAATTGCTGAAGAATAAACATACCTCAGTTTGTCCGCCAGCCAGAACTCCAGACGAACTCTTGTCAGCCTGGTTTAAACAAAGGGTTGCTTTAATTAGTGAAATATTACCAACTGACAGGGCAAATTCCAAAAATACTTCACTACAATAAAAGACTTTTTTTCTCCTTATATTAATTCCTACAGCTTTTAAGAAACCATATTTAACCCTTTGACAGTCTTAAGCCTTAACTGCTATTTTCAAACTCTCAAAACATCCACTAACATACCTCAGAGCTTTAATCCAAATCCCCAGAAGAGTTATTCAAATATATGATTAGAGATTTCACTTTGTTTTACACTGTTTATTTTTTTTACTTCTTTAGGAACTTGTTACTTTCCTTTGTAGGTTTGATTTGGACTACATAAATATGATGAAACAAAAACAAATTGTTTCCACTAGCAAGGTTATAACATACAAAAAGCACACTCATCTCAAACCCTTTTCAGATGGCCTCATTAGCTGCTGGCATCTGACATTCCAACACAGAGCATAACCACCTCCATGTTTAAGTTCTGTCTGACCAGGGAGGGAACTGTTCTGAGCATAATCACTTTAATCACTACAATTTACTGCTGGCAATGGGAGCAAGACACAGTAAATCATGTACTGTAGTAGCAGATTTTGGTTTAAAGGAAGGGGGATGGTGGCTCTTAGTATTTAAGAAATTAATCGCAAAAAATAAGTTGTTTTCCAAAATAATCCAAAAGCTAGAGTCACTATATGTATTCTTTAGAGGTAAATTCTTCACAGGTAGGCACATTTTATTTGCATAAACTCTACACAGGAATATAATTATGCAAGTGAATATGTTAGAGCACGAAAAGATGCCTGTGCACACAATAATTAATTGTGTGGACACATACTTATAAACTTGCTTCGAAATTAAAGTGAAAATGTCATTATGACAAGCTATGGCCCTTTTTAGAAGTCCCCGCTCAGGGAGTGGTTGGTGGTGTGCACGCCGGTGCAGGGGAGCTGGGTGGGGACAGGTGTACACGGGAGCACACCAGTGAACACCCATCCACATGCATGGAGCAACCTGCCTTCTCGCGAGTTGCTCCGTGCATGGGTGATGGGCTGAGGTGGGTGGGCAAGTGTTTTTCCCGGGAGCGCACCCACACGCCCACCTGCTGCTGCTGTACACACAAGTCTCACCCACGCATGCACATGCAGATCCCTGGGTGTGCATGCATGGGTGCCGCCCAGGTAAAAAGGGCCTATGTCTCTGTGTCGACATTAACCAATCATCCCAAACCAACAGTTTACAGAGTATTAAAGATATTTGCAATTACTCTGCCTTTTAACAGCTCTGGCCTGTGCTTAAACTCTCTCTCTGTGCCTGTCTTTGGCTAGAGAAGATGAGTTTTAATGAGCACGGGTCAAAGCCAGTTTCTCTCTCTTATTTGAAAAATCCCATTAACAGCAGAGCTACTTTTGAAAGTAATGAGAGCAACAACAACTCCATTACTTCAATCCTATCCGTTCCAGCCATCCTGATCTCATGTGAGCAAGCTGTCTCCAAAATGTTTAATCCAAAATTCTATTTAGCAAGACAGTTCTTTCTGTGGAGAATATCATGTAAAAATTAGCTATTACTTCTTTTTATATATTTTGATTTTTAACCCACCCTATTCCCTAAGGCTCAGGGCAGCTACCATCATAAAGTAAAATGATGCATGCAGGCCTCACCCCTTCTGTCATTTCATTTTGTGTACGATATAGGCTTCAAAGGTGCCTCTGCGTAGTGGTAGTAGATTTTTACTTAATGGCACGTTTTTTCAGGAAGGGGGGCTCTCTTAGTAATTAAGAAATTGATCACAAAAAATCTGATATCAGTTGTTTTCCAATAATACAGCTCTGCATGACACACATGATCGGCGCCAATGCTGCGCAGCTTCACTCTTCCCACGTGACAAAAGCTGCACCTCGTTTGCCTCCCAGGGTTTTTCCTGGAGCCAAATGCGGAGCATTACGTCTCATCAGAAAGGGCTCTGAATTTCTATGAGTGTTTTAAAACAAGCACATTATTCACTGGTTAACCTTTGGTTTGGTTACCAGTGGCGTTTTCACAAGAGCATGGTGAAAGTGAAACTGCCCAGTACCGGTGGGTACTGGGCAGGGAGGCATTTGTCTGAAAACACCCAGTCATTAAGGGACACTTGCATGGTGAAAAGCAAATATGTTAACTGCCACTTAACAGACGCTGAATACTTAAACAAGGGCTTGCAGGCCCTTGCAAAACATAGCATTTAGTTAACTTGGGTGTAGAATGACTTCAAGGAATTTTGAATTAACCAAGTTTGGCTCATGTGGATTCCACTGTAATAAGAGTTTTGTACTCCTGGGCCACTCAAGGCCTGGTCAGGATTGTAATTATTATTATTTTTACTAATAACCTCTATTAGATTTTTTCCCTCCATTTTATTTGTACAAAAGCAGGAACTTTGAGGGGAACTCAAAGGAGTTCAGCACCTTCATTCCACTTATGTAATTTGGCCCCTAAATATCAGACACCATTTAAAAAAAAACAAAAAAAACCCAGCTTTAGCCCTTTCCTCAAATCATTCCCCATCTCAACAACGTAATGTTGCCAAACCTCAACCCAAAATACAGAAACCTTTTCAATAGTGGTGTGCATGTCGTTTTCATTATATCAATAACGAAAACTAAAATTGTCATTTTTGTTATTGCAATAATGAAAACGACAAAAAATAATAACGAAATCAATAATAATAACCTACCTCTTCTGTCAGGATTTCCCTGGCTGTCATGAATGAAATTGCATCCTCTTCCCTCCCTCCCTCAGAATCTCTTCCCTGTAACTAAGTTAAGCACATGGATCTGCATTTTCTCAACCTCGTGAATGTATCCTTGTTTCTCCTGATGTTCACCTCTCCCTTGTCTCCCCCCTTCCTTGTCTCTCTTAGACTGTAAGCCCCTTTGGGTAGGGACTTGTCTATAATTACTGATTTTACAGTGCCAGATACACTGCTGGTGCTATATAAATAACAACAACAGGATATGGGATTGAGTGGGTGACAATGCCACAGCCACCAGCGAGGGAAGGGAGTGTACAAGCATGGGGAGTCCTTGTGTAAGAATGCATGGCCCCTTCCCACAATGAGGGAGGATAGAGCTGTTGGTGTTTTTTAGCTGTGGGATTATTGGGGGGGGGGGGGAGAAGAATCTGGGACTCAGTGAGAGGGAATGACACTTGTATAATTGATGGTCTTATTTTTGTAAGCTATCCTAAGTACTTTTTTTTAGAGAAAGGTGGAATAAAAGTTCAAAAGTAGGAGCAACATTGTTACCTGGGCCCTTGAGTGAATAGGTTCATGCTTGAGGCCTAGATAGTAGTTCATAATATTACCAAGTATTTACCACATATATTTACACACATATATTAATTTAGAGTGCATAGTGGTTTAATTAGAAGTAGTATGTTTAATATAGGAATTTATAGCTTGATTAAAAAGGATTTTAAGTACATTAGAGTTTAAAAGTAGATTTTAAATGCTGGAAAATAGAGCTTGATTGCTTAAAGGAGGTGAAGGTCAGCCATTGCAAGATTTTAAGGAACTTGGTTTAACTTCATGATGAACAACAGAAAAGATGTTGGACATTGAAATTGGAATATGGTGGTGTTGCTGAATTATAGCTCACCGCACGTTTAAGAAAGATTCCGTTACGTTGAAAACTCAGTACACCACAAAATGTAGAAAGGTATTAGAAATTTTCCATTTACGTGAGTGATGTGTTAGCTTTTTATTGGTTAAAATTAAGGTTTATTATTGGAACCAGTAATATCCAGGGTGGATGTGGGAGGAGAATAGAAGGTTTTAAAAGTTATGGATTGAATGGTGGAAAGCACTTCTTTTCCATTTCTTTCCACTTCTTTTTCTCTGTAGTTTACTTATTGTCATCTGATCCAGACCTGTTGACTTCCCATATCCACTTCAGAGGCTGGTCCTGCTGAATGGAGGGTAACTATATCTTAGTCTAACATAGACATGCAGAGAAAGTCAAGTGTAATTTACCAACCAGTACCAGATAACATTCACGAATATTTTGAACAGCTGTACAAATCTTCTCCTAAGACTGTATGTTCTTTTGGTGTTTATTTCTGTGATTTTTATATTTGCATACTTAATTGTTGAGTGGTCTTGGGGTTTATATTTGATGCTAACGTTCAATAAAACAGCTGAATATTCAACAAATCTGACTCATTCAATGTCTCTGAACTAAATTAGGTGATAGCCAACGGGGGAACCCATTAATAATTCAGAAATAAATTCCCAATAGCTAAAACATAATTAGAGCCTCCAAAATTAATTAATCAATAGTCCTGTTGGTAACAACATCATACACAATATATTTTATTGGATCAAACCAAGCCACAGCAGACTATCACATCTATTATTGGGGCAGCAACCTAACCCGGGGACACCATGGTCAGTCATCACTGGCTGCCATGGCTGCCCATGATGGTGGGAGAGCAGGGCACTGGGCGCAGTGCAGGGGTGGGGTCGGCCAGCCGGCCACATTTTCATGGTTCCCCACACCCTTCCTGGCATCACGGGCATGTGTTTTAGGCACCCCAACACAGCCCAACCATATCCACTGCAATTTTTCTCCCCAGGCTGGGTCAGGCCACCACCGCACCACTGTCACATGATTTTTTACCCTCTCTCTTACATTTGGGGCCTACACAACAACTACACTCTCTTTAGATACCATACTAAGGCCATGTTTCAATGAACAGTAGTAAACCAAAATAACTACTTCAATTTAGTTAAATCAAAGTAACTACTACACTTCGGTAGCTTTCAGATGAACAGTATAAATTTTTCCCCAGCTGAGATGGAATGATCACTGAACTGTAGTTGTCATCCTAACACTGATAAATGTTCACGCAAACAGATATTTTGAAATACAAACCAAAGGGCAGTATGTACTCCTGATTTTTCTCTTCCTAATCCTGATCATCATCATCTTAGTGCCCCATTCATGTGGACGCTTCAGAAGCAAAATAGACAAACTGTTTGCCACAATGTGACCTTAGTAACAGAAGAATGCCATTCATTTTATTCTGTGTATTTTCATTCAAAACATAATAAAAGCTTGTCTGAATTAGAAGCTGCAACCAAATTTTTAATCATACAGAACACAGCAATAAATAAGGAAACTTTGCTGCAGAATTAATTTACACTCTCAATACCACAAAACACACAGGCCCACGAACAATCCCTGCCCATTTCATAATGAGCTCCTAACCAAGTGGGAGTTCTCCTGCACTATGCCCCAACAATATATATTTTGTCTTGCCTCTCTTTTCTGCTTTGCAACTCAAGCTCAGCAGACAGAGAAATACCTTCCTGCAGGCAAGAATGAAACATCTCACCCAATAACAGAGCCATGTGTGGCCTATGAACAATTTCCCAAACATAAAAGGAAACAGGGAATTTGCTTTCCATATATTAACAAGCTATAACAAGCCAAACTGCAGATGGAAGGGATCAAAGTGTCTATCTGAGTCACCTCAAAAATTAATCCCCTCTAGTAATGTTTGTTTCACTATGCCCCCGCCCCCTCAGGAGCAGAAAGCATAACTCGGAAAATGTGCCAGGTTTTTTTATAAGAATATTATAAAATATTCTTATAAATATTTTATAAAGGTAGAAATATTTGGGGCCCCCAGGCCACAACTGGTAGAATTTGGGCCCCCTGGGCCACAACTGGTTGAGGCAGCAGGTGGGGCACTGGGCAGTCTAAGCCCCGCCATGCAACACGGGAATGGGGCAGGGGCTGACCCACAACAGTCAGCTGAGACCCGGAGGACGAGGGGGGGGGTGCAGTCGCCACCCCGGCAAGGTATAGGGATGGAGATGACCCCCCGCAGAGCGGGCAGGGGGTAGGTTTGGAGGCGGGTGGAGCTCAAATTCGGGCTGGCCCGCAGCCAGATGGAGGACAATCCCTTCCCCTGATACAGGCCTGTCAAGGGGTCAGGGGGCCACAAGGGGTGGAGGATACACAACCAGTCGGGGGTCAGCCCTTCCCTCCGCAAACAGCCCGACAGATGGCAGGTGGGGTTGGGGGGGCATCTCCCGTTTTTTGACAGGGATGAGCATCAGGAAGCAGCAGCAGCAGATTCTCTCTCCAGAAGCTAACTCCATTGTATTCTGCCAAAAAGGTGGCCCATATGGATCATTCGAGGAGGATACCCCACCCAGTGTCAATATGTGGCTACAATCCGTTCACGGTGCATTCACGTTGCTGCACATGCTATCAAGCCACAGGTCATTGGCATGTATGTCCCACCTTAGGCCTGGCGTATAGGATACCCTATGTCTGAAGGTCTCGTCGTACCGCAACCAGGCCCCAGATGAGCCAGTATCGTACGCCTGGTGGATTATGTCCACATACTTCATAGTTGTGTATGCCCTGTCTGGGTAGACATGCACTATGACTCCCTGGTATATGGCCCACGCTAGTGTCCAGTTGGCCCAGTTACGGTCCACTATTGGATACTTGAAGCACTCTTTGTCCTTGTCCTTATCATTAGGGTCTGACAGGGGCTCTGAGAATAGTAGCATAAATATAGCAATATACGCACCCTTCCAAATTTGTTCACGTATCGGTTGGTGCAGGTGTGCACCCAGGGGGGCTGACATGTCGGCATACCCACCCCCAAAAGGCTGCAGCAGCCTCCCCACTCCCTGGGGTGTTGTTCCCCAAGTCATGGGCTGGCCCCATACTTGCAGTGCCTGGGCCCCATATCGGCCTAACGTCCCTGCTATTGCTGAGGAGAGCCCGCGTAGGGCGGGGCCCGGCATCCATACCTCGTTCAACCATAATTGCGGGGACTCAGGCGACCTCACCCTTGGCCCCGCACCTCTTGAGGGCCAGTGGAGCCCCACAGGTAGGTACCGAGTATGCCCTGTGCCTGCCCAGATGTCCCCAGGGATTGCCCCAAAGATTGTAGTGTAACCCCTGCAAGCGTCCTGTTAGTGCCAGATGGGTAACTAGCCACTGTACCCAGCGCCTGCCCCATTGCCCCTAGGGTTTGTTGTATGGTTTCTGTTAATGCCATCCCCATGGTGCCCCATGGGTAACCAAACCCTGTATACTGTGTCTTCCATGATGTCCCTGGGTTTTGCCCCACCTGTTGATAGCTCGCCATGCCGGTCCCCTTTTCCAAGTCACTCCTACCTCCCGGATGCTGTTGTGTCCAGTTTCCGCCCGCTGGCTGGTGCAGCTGGATCTGCTGTCCCAGATGTGGCTATTGATTGGCTTCCGGCTGCTGCCCTTGCTGTGTGACTGGAGGTGGCTGGTAACCCTGGGCCATGGCACGCAGGCCCTGTTCCAAGGCAGCTATCCTCAGGAGCGCTTCCTCCATCCCATGTTCTGCGCAGTCCCCTTCGCTGTCCTGTTCAAGTTCACTCTGATGCAGCAGGTGGTTTAGGATTCGGTGTGTATATCCAGCAGAGGTGGTGTGCTGCTCCGTGGCTTGATGAATGGCATACACTGGGCATCACTAGGAACCTTACTTTCCGGGAGCTGTTCCCCATTGTGGTGACCATCCGAATCTGGGCAGAGGAGTTGGCGGACCACTCCATAGTGTTCTGGTGCGACAATATGGCCGTAGTCCACATAATAAACTCACTGTCATCAAAATCACAGAGAGTCATGAAGCTAGTCAGGGCATTTGTTTTGACATGTTTGCAGTATAACATATTATTTATCGCCAAACATGTCCCCGGAGTGAATAACAGTGCAGCCGATGCCCTTTCTCGCTTCCAGATGGAGCATTTCTGCTCCTTGGTCCCTGGAGCCAGACAGACATTGGATCCCCTCCCACCGGATTTGTGGAACCTTGGATCATAGAAATGTACATTATTCAAGGTTCCATATCTGCGAGAACTCAGGCCGCCTATAACCGATCCGTCACAGAATTAAAAAAATTTAGGGCCTAGGATGGCCACTGGCATTTTTGATTCCCGTGAGGCAGATGCTGCAATTTGTGGTGGAACGGGGCAGCAGTGGGTACCATTGCCAGAAAACTAGCGGCATTGAGTTTTGTGAGTAAGATGGCTGGGCATGCCCCACCAGACAGAGGTTTCTTTGCCTGCAGGATGTTAGAGAGCTGGTCCTGTGAGGGCCAGCGGGCAGGAGATGCCAGGGTTCCCATCACCCCCCAGTTGCTGGTGCCGCTATGTGAAGCTCTACCTGCATTATGCTTCTATACATTTGAGGCGGCCCTATTCGCCACAGCATTTAAGGCAGCCTTCTTTGGAGCATTTCGGGTTAGCGAGCTAGTGTCAGAAACAGCAAGGGATAATTCAAACTGGGCCATAGCTGTCGAGGACATCAGGGTAGATCAGCAGGGTATGTACATCAGACTGAGGTATTCCAAAACCAACCAGAGAGGTAGGGGCCAGGTAGTGACACTTGCCAGAGCAGGATCGCCGGTCTTGTGCCCAGTACTGGCAATAGAGGGATATCTTAGAATTCACCCACCAACAGGAGGGGTGTTATTTCACCACACAAACACGTCCCCCCTCACAAGGCACCAATTTACGGCTGTGCTGTGATGAGCATTGACTAGCCTAGGCCTCCCGGCGCACGAGTTTGGTTCACATTCAATTAGGATTGGAGTGGTCTCCTTTTCAGCCTCAGCCGGCATGCCAGACGAGGGCATCAGGGCAGTGGGAAGGTGGAGATCCTGAAACTACAGAACTTACGTTAGGAGTTTGACCCAATAACTTTTATTTGTACGCCTGGTCCAGCAAGATTCCCAGTAGGGATGGGTGAACAGAACTGAGTTTGGAAATTTGGTTCAGTTCAGTTTGGAAATTCAGTTTGGTTCAGAAGTTCGGTTTGGTCGACCGAACTATTCGAGTTCGGTCCGAACTCCAAACTTTCGAGCAAAGTTCGGAAATTCAAACTATTGAACTAAATGGAATTGAACTAAATGGAATATTATCTTTTAGGGATGGGCAAACAGAGCCGAGTTCGGAAATTTGGTTCAGTTTGAAAATCAAGTTTGGTTCGGAAGCCAGGAGGGGGGGAGGGGGGGTACCCCTTGAGGAAGGAAGAATTGAGGAGGAGGGGAAATTATGTGCAGGCAGTGTTTTGTGGAAATGAGGTTGGGGAATTGATGGAAAGGGATGGGAGAAGAGTTATAGAAGAGAGTAGGGAAGAGTGGTGCGTTGGGGTGTGTCTTGGGTTGGATTGGGGTATAAGATAGGAGAGAGGGAGGAGGAAGAGGAATTGTTTAGGAGGATTGATGTAGGGTTGATGGGACCACCTCCCCCTGGTGAGAGGAGGGTGGAGGTGGTCAGGTTTCCCTCGGTGGCAGCGGGGGATGACCTGGATCAGTGGGTTGTTGGTGGGATCTATCCTGTGTTTGTGGATGAGATTATAGAATGGTTTATTGGATGAGTTAAGGGATGTGACTGGGAATATACTGTTTTTTGTTTTCTTTGTTTAAATTGTATATTATGTTAGATATTTGCTTATATTTCTGGGCCCCTGTGTGGAAAACCCAGAAAATGTTCTGTATCTTTTTAAGCCGCCTCGAGTCCTCCGGGAGAGAGTGCGAGGTAGAAATAAATATGGAATGGAATGGAACGGAAGTTCAGTTCGAGTCGACTGAACTGGTTGAGTTCGGTCCGGACTCCGAACTTCCAAACCGCGTTCGCCCATCCCTAATTCCCAGGTAGATGTGTGATCTGCATTGTCGGGCACAGTTTGGTGCAATGGTCATCGAAGACTGCTGGGCAGTCATCCTGGGGCACACAGTTAGGTTTATTGGAGAGGGCCATCATAAGGTGGATCGGCTTCAGTGGGATGAAATGGCAACCGTTGCTTCCGGTAATGGATCGTGAGGCTCGGGGGTCTTCTCCCAAGGTGGTGGTAATCCACTTGGGTGAGAACGACTTGCCTCAAACAACAGGAATGGGGGTCATGGTACAGATAAAAGGGAACATGGTGGAAGTGGAGAGAATGTTACCCAGGGTAGTGATAGTTTGGACTGAGCTAGTTGGTAGAATGAAATGGAAGGGTGCTGTTAGCCAGAGGAAGGTGGACCGGACAAGGTGCAAGGTAAACAGAGAAGTGGGCAAATGGGTGAGAGAAAGAGGGGGTCGAACAATTGCCCATGTGGGAATCACGTTCAGGTTACCGGAATTGTATCACCCAGATGGAGTCCACTTATCCCCGGCGGGGAATGACTGTTATTTGGCTATGTTTAAGGCCTGTTTAGTTGAGTTATTGGAAGCATGAGTCAGGTTAGGGGTGGGGGTCGGCTTTGCACAGAAGATAGGCCCTTAGTGGCAGGGGTTCCGTGTGGTACATAGAGTTGGGTTAAGAATAAATTGGGTATAGAAGTCATCTCCATAAGAGATGGGGAGGAATGAGCAGGTGCACAGGCATGGCACGGCCAACACCAGGCTAACCTCCTGAGGGAAGGGTGCTTAGCACATATGTGGGCAGGGGCAGGCATGGTCCCCAAACTGGCGGCACATCAATCCCTTACTTATGTTTGTAAGGACACGGCCTCCCTCCTAGCCTCTCGTGCCTCAGCAAACAGCCGACGTGCGTGGGAAATGGGGGAGGGAGGATTCAAGGTGACATTGGGGTGCACCTCCAGGCCATCTCCTAGTTTTTTATTAGGTTTACTTTTTATTTATTTATTTAAATTTACCCCGCCCCTCCTGTAAACAGCTCGGGGCAGCTTCCAACGATATAAAACAGTTTTAAACAATCAACAGTTAAATACTTTTAAAACAGGGCCCCAGGAAACAATATCAACATTAAAACAATAGAACAGGGTAGGAGAGAAAAGCACAACCCTAACCCCTCCTCCCCAAAGGTCTGGGCGAACAGCCAGGTTTTGCAACACCACCGGAATGACAACAGGCTTGGGGCCAGGCGGGCTTCCTCTGTAAGGGAGTTCCAAAGGTGCAGCCCAGCCACTGAGAATGCCCTCTCCATTGTGGCCCCCCGCTTTACACGGGGGACCTCCAAGAAGGCACCCCCGGCCGACCGCAGGAGCCACTCTGGGTGCGGAGGGCGAGGCGATCCCTGAGGTACGAGGGGCCCAGACCGTAAAGGGCCTTATAGACCAACACTAAAACCTTGAACCTAGCTTGGCACGCTATTGGCAGTCAGTGCAGAGACCGGCGCACAGGTGTAATATGCTCCCGACGACCCGTCCCCATAAGGAGACGAGTCGCCGCATTCTGCACTAGCTGCAGCCTCCGAACCAGGCACAAGGGAAGCCCCACGTAGAGCATGTTGCAGTAGTCCAGCCTCGAGGTGACGAAGGCATGGATGAGGGTGGCCAGGTCCGGGCCAGAGATGAACGGATGCAGCCTACACTCCAGATACAACTGGCGGAAGGCAGCCTTAGTGACTGCCTCCACCTGTCGCTCCAGGCGGAGGTCTGCGTCCAATATCCACCCCAGACTCCGGACCTGCTGAGCTATGGCATGGCGAACTCCCCCAATCAGGGGAGCCACTACCTCCCTCACTCTCCCCACCAACATCACCTCCATCTTATTGGGGTTGAGCTTCAGTCTGCTCTGCCGCATCCATTCCGCCACGGCCTCTAGACACTGGGATAGCACCGAGACAGCCGGGTCTGGGTCAGTTGAAAAGGAGAGGTACAGCTAAGTATCATCAGCATATTGGTGACACCGCACCCCGAACTATCTCGCAACCTCCCCCAAGGGCTTCATGTATACATTAAATAATAATGGAGACAGAATAGAACCCTGCGGAATGCCACATGATAAGGCGCGGGGGCACGATGTCTCATCCCCCAGCACCACCCGCTGGCTTCTCCCCAAGAGGAATGAGCGGAACCATTCAAGAACAGTCCCGTCCAGACCCCCCAGGTCACGCAGCCACCTCACCAGAAGCCCATGGTCCACAGTATCAAAAGCGACCGAGAGATCTAGCAGGATGAGAAATGTTGAACATCCTGCATCCATCTCCCGGCGGAGGTTGTCTACCAAGGCCACCAACGCCATCTCAGTGCCGTAGCCAGGACGGAACCCAGATTGATTAGGCAACGTTGATTAGTTATAGTACCGGCACTGGTCCTGAATTGCCATGAAGGCAATTACCCCCACTAGGCCGATTCATAACTCCAATTCGAATAGAGAGTGCGACCGTTTAAACCCAGCACAGTTGTCCTTGTCTCATTTTGATGCGCTATCAATAAAGGATGTTGCTGAGCCAGGAAGGGAGTTGTGGCCGTGTTGTGCCGGCGAGTCAGTGTTACCTGAGCTGCAGAGTAAGCTGGGAGCTGGCAAAGAGCTAGCTAAAAGGGTTAGCACCCTGACTGAAAGGATTGTGGGAGCCAACATGGGAATAAGATGCAGGAAGCTGAACTGAGCCACAGAGGGCTTGTCCCAGAGAACTGTGGTGATTATTATTATTATTATTAACAAACATTTATATAGCGCCAGCAGTGTACATGGCACTTTACAAAGTAATAAAATAGACACGGTCCCTGCCCCTAGGGCTTACAATCTGAGCGACAGGAGCTGGGGGAGAGACATAGGAAGGGGAACAGAGGGAGAGACAAGGGGTCTAACATTCATGAAGATGCGAGGTCTCAAGTGCACGTACTTGGCTTGGTTACGATGAGAATGACAGCAGGCAGGTCCATGTGGCAAGGATAAGGGTAAACAGATCGTAGGTATAGGAATAGTGGCTCAGCAGGATAAAGAGTCAGACAGAGCAGAGCGAAAGAGGTGAGTTTTAAGGAGAGATTTGAAGGTATGAAGGGAGGGGGCAAGGCGGATGTGGACAGGGAGGGAGTTCCAGGCATGGGGGGCAGCAAGTGAGAAGGGACGAAGGCGCTTAGGGGAGCAGGGAAGGCGTGGAAGGGTGAGAGAAGGGACAGAGGAGGAGCGAAGTGCACGGGCTGGAGTATGGAGGGCGATAAGTGCAGAGAGGTAGGGGGGAGCAAGGTTGTGAAGAGCTTTATAGGTGAAGACTAGGAGCTTGTGCAGGATTCGTTCAGGAAGGGGAAGCCAGTGAAGCGAAGAGAGGAGGGGCTGCACATGGTCGAAGCGACTGGCGAGGTAGATGACCCTGGCAGCAGAGTTTTGGACAGAGATGAGGGGAGAAAGGTGAGACCGGGGAAGGCCAGTGAGAAGGAGGTTACAGTAATCGAGGCGAGAGATGACCAGAGCATGAACAAGAGTTTTGGCAGACGAGACAGAGAGAAAAGGGCGAATCTTAGCAATGTTATGGAGGGAGAAGCGACAGGATTTAGCAACAGAGTCAATGTAGGGTTTAAAAGAAAGGGCTGAGTCAAAGATGAAGCCTAGGCTACGGGCTTGGGGGACAGGCAGGATGGTGACTCCATCAATAGTTATTGACAGTGAGGAAGGAGAGGAAGGATGAGGGGGGAAGATAAGGAGTTCAGTTTTAGCCATGTTGAGTTTGAGTTGACGTTGAGACATCCAGGTAGAGATGTCAGAGAGACAGTTGATGAGACGAGCTTGAACAGAGGGAGAGAGAGAGGGAGTAGAGAGATAGAGTTGAGTGTCATCAGCATAGAGGTGGTATTGGAAGCCATGGGAGGCAATGAGTTTGCCTAAGGATGAGGTATAGATCGAGAAGAGGAGAGGGCCAAGAACAGAGCCTTGAGGAACACCAACTGAGAGGGGGAAGGAGGAGGAGGTGGAGTTGGAGAGAGACACATTAAAGGAGCGGTCAGAGAGGTAGGAGGAGAACCAGTTATGGACAGAGCCACAAAAGCCAAGGGAGTGAAGGGAATCCAGCAAGAGTGAGTGGTCAACAGTATCGAAGGCAGCAGAGAGATCAAGGAGGACAAGAATGGAATAGAGACGTTTAGATTTAGCCACCAGAAGATCGTTGGTGATCTTAGCGAGAGCAGTTTCAGTAGAATGAAGGGGGCGGAAGCCAGATTGGAGGGGGTCAAGGGAGGAGTTGGAGGATAGGAAGTCAAGGCAGCGGGAGTAGACAACACGTTCAAGCAGCTTGGAAGCAAAAGGAAGGAGTGAGACAGGACGATAGCTAGAAGGGTCAGAGGGGTCAAGAGTGGACTTTTTGAGAATAGGAGAGACTGTGGCATGTTTGAAGGCAGAAGGGAAAGAGCCAGTAGAGAGGGAGAGGTTGATGATGTGCAGGAAGGAAGGGGCGACAGTGGGAGTAATGGAGGTGAGGAGGCGGGAAGGAATGGGATCAAGGGGGCAAGTGGAAGGGTTGGAGGAGGAGAGCAGAGAGGAGATTTCCTTAAGGGAGGCAGGGGAGAAGGAGGACATGAGAGAAGGAGGGGGAGGAGGGAGAGGGGTGGGAGTGGGAAGAGAGGAGTGGGAAGCGATGTCGAGGCGGATCTTGTCTATCTTGGAGGTGAAGAAGGAGGCAAGATCCTGAGCAGAAAGGGAAGAAGGAGGGGGAGGACAGGGAGGCTTGAGGAGGGAGTCAAAGGTAGAGAACAGGCGGCGAGGGTCCCGAGAACAGGACTCAATGCGGGAGGCATAGTAGTGTTGTCTAGCAAGGGAGATAGCAGAAGTAAGGGTGGAGAGACAGAATTTGAAGTGAAGGAAGTCAGCGTGAGAATGGGATTTGCGCCAGAGTCGTTCAGCAGCACGAGTGCAAGAACGGAGGTGGCGGATACTAGGGGTGAGCCAAGGACGGGGGTTGTGGGAGAAGGCAGGGCGGGAAGAGAGAGGGGCATGGGAGTCAAGTGTGGAGGAGAGAGAGGCGTTGAGAGCAGAGACAGCGGAGTCAGGGGAGGAGGAAGAGAAGACTGTAGGAAGAAGGGGAGAGAGAGAGGAGGCAAAGTCCAGGGGATCAATAGCTTGAAGGTCACGGAAGGGGCGTAGAGAAGGGGAAGAGGAGGGGGGACAGTGGGAAATGTTGAAAGAGGCAAGGAAGTGGTCTGATAACATGGTGATGTTTATTATAACTGAATAAAGTGCGAGAGGCACCCTGTGACAGTGTAATTGCGGTTAAATCTTTGTCATTATCTGTAATCCTCCCCTGCCCCTTGATTCTGACCATGTGTGTGTTTTGCCATTCTCGTTATATCTGCCCCTTGTAAGGTGCTACTTGTGATTCTGATTTTCTTGTCTCTTTCCACCTCTTTGTGCTCTGGTTTGTACTAGCTTCCCCTTTTGTGTGCTTGTCAGATGTGTTTGCTTGTCTGTCTTGGGGTTTCTGGTGCTCTTAGTGTTGTCTTAGCTTTCCTTTCTAGTCTTGACACTCTTTAGTCTCTCTTCCCTCAGTTGTGTCTTGTGGTTCCTTGACAGGGTCCCCTCTCAGCTGTCCTAATCTCGGTTTGGTTTCATTCTACCCCTTAGCATTGACTCCTTGCTTTGGTCTCATTTCTCCCCTTTTGCTCCCCCCCCCCAACCTATGTTTAGTCTCGTTCCTCTCCTTTAGTCCTCAATCCTTGTTTTGTCTTGTTCTTTCCCTTATCCTCAATTGCTGCTTGGTCTTCCTCCTCCCTTTAACCTTGAACCCTTGCTCTGGTCTTGTTTCACCCTTGATCCCCCAAGCCCTATTTGGTCTCGTTCCTTCCCTTTTGGCTTCTGGTCTCAGGCCTCAGAGAGCATGCAGCTCATCATTGGTCTTCCTTCCCATTCCACTTGTGGTCTCATTCCTCCCTTTTGTTCCCATCCTTGTTTGGTCTCCTTCCTTTCCTTTAGTCTTCAATTCTTGTTTCATCTCATTTCTTGTCCTCCTTCAGATCTTAGCCATTTCTTTCCCCTGTAGTCTCCTGGCTGTTATACCTTTCCTGGTTCCTTGCTTCCCTATTCCTAGCCCTGACCTCAGTTATGAGCCGCATGCTCTCTGAGGCCAGAGAATCTGACCTTCTAGGCCTAGCCTTGCTCTCTTCCAGAGAGGAGAACAGCTGAAAGGTCTTCCCTTTGTTGTGTTTACCCTCTCTTGCCCATAACTCTGTCTTCTCCTAGCTCTTGCCCTTCTCTTCTTGTTCTGAACCCCCTACCCCTGACACAGACAGGTCTGCTATTACCATAGAACAGTGGTTTGCAACCTTTTTTCATTTGTGGATCCCTAAAAAATGTCAAATGGAGGTGCATCCCCCTTTGGAAATCTATTGTGTGTATAGCTGGGGCTTGTCACTTTCAGATAATAGGTTGTGCGCGAGGAAAATGGTCTTTGCAATGGACAGGCACTGGCTGGGAATGCTGGGGAGCCCGGACTCAGCAGCACTCTCAGTCAGAGCTTGTCACTTTCAAATGCCAACTGGGCACTTCCCCCCACACACACCACCTATCCAGCTATGGCAGCGGGGGGAGGAGATAGCCGTTGAATCTGACAAGTGCCAACCAGGAGCGCTTGGGAGATGATGATCCCTTTTCTGGGATCTGACACTTTATTTCTGTAGTCCTCTTCTTCCGCTGAACCTTTATAGTCTGCAGACCCCCAGGGGCCTACGGATCACAACTTGAAAACCACTGCAAGTGAGGCCCCTTTTAGACGTGCGGCGGTATCATTCGCCTCGGCGGCGCGCATATTTTGAAACTTCCGCCTGGTCTAATTAGACGAGGCGGAAGTGGCTTAATATGCGCCTATTACGGCGGAGGCGCATTTTAAAAGTGCGCGAATTAAATACCTCGATTGAGAGGTATTTAATTCGCGCACTTTTAAAATGCACCTCCGCCGTAATAGGCGCATATTAAGCCACTTCCGCCTCGTCTAATTAAACCAGGCGGAAGTTTCAAAATATGCGCGCCGCCGAGGCGAATGATACCGCCGCACGTCTAAAAGGGGCCAGAGTCACAGACCTGAAACATGGCACATCCCCACAAACATTTCCGACCCAGCCAGACTGCTTGCGGCTGCTGTTGTTTTTCCCCATTCCGTTCTCATTATCGGTAGTCAATAAAGCATGCAATTTGCTCCCTGTTGTCCGTGTTGTGTGTGGGGGGTGTTGCAGTTTCTGTATCTGGGAGTTGCTGGCAGGTGTCCCACCTGATATAGGCCTCCCTTGGAAGGGGCTGAACCGCCTCCTGGACTCATGGGCAGTAAGGGGTTAAAAGCTGCTGCAGCTTCTTGTTTCCAACTCTGCATCATGGCAGGGGGTGGGCTACTGGGCAAGGTGCTACTGGGCAGGCTACTGGGCAAGGTGGGGGAGGGACTGCCTGTGTAATGGGTTTCTGGGGCTGGTCCTGGGCGGCGGAAAATGTGCAGCGCCTGCCTCCGGCCACAGTAGCCAATGCTGGGAGCGGCCCATTCGTTTTGCTCCTCACACAGTTCACAGACCCCCACGGCTGACATGCTCATGTAAAAATGCACTAAGTGGTGTACCAAAAGTCATCACACACAAGCAGCTCTGGTTTAAAAAAAAACAAAACAAAAAAATGGAGGGTTTTCAGGATAAACATAACTTCAATTACCTTCACTCCTTTTTTAGAATTGCCATGCCTAACGTCTAATTTAAAAACCTCTAGAGATCACTATTTATTTAGGAAAAATATTTAGCATAAGCATGCCTTTCCCAATGCTGCTCTCTGAAACCTCAACATGAAGATAACCTACCACAGGAAGTTCAGTCCTTGACCTCTGTTGATAACACCATCAGGAGCCCCAATTAGAGTCTATTTTTACTGAGATGTTGGCAATAGGAACACAAGTTTCCTACAACTGGAGTGAAGCCACAAACTCATTTCATAGAGGCCACTGAAGAGTTATCAGATGGTAAGGACTTGGCTCATATGTCCCATTTCAGGATTATAACGATGTGCCGTAATTCAAAGCCTTTCATAAACATCAGAGTTTGCTATAAAATGTTAAAATAAGCACCAGATTAAGAGATATAAAACATCTGAACATTGTAAAATGAGAAACAGATCATTAACTTGTTCTAGGTAAGAATGTCTCACAGGAATAGACTCATGACCAAAATACCATATTCTACTCATTACACTAGCATACAAATTGCCAAAAATCCTTTAGGAGAATAAATACAACTGTGTAGTATAGTAAGCCATATTGGTTCAATAAACATTACACATACTTATATGTTGATATTTTGTCTTTTACGATGGCCAAAGGCTAAGTAAGTAAATAAATAAATAAATAAATAAATAAAATAAACATTAAACTTCCAGTGTGGTGTAGTGGCTAAGAGAGCAGTACTTGGACCAGGAGATAGGAGGAGTCCCTGGCTCAAGTTTCAACTTAGCCAAGAACTCATTTGGTGACCTTGGGCCAGTCACAGATCTCTCAGTCTAACCTACCTCACAGGGTTATTGTGAGGAATAAGAGTTGAGTTAATTAGCTTTTAATGTTGGTTAGTTAATGTTATAGTTAGCAAGTTAAAAGAACCGTAAGCCACCCTGAGCCTAAGGGATAGGGTGAGATAAAAAAAATATAAATAAATAATTAGCAAAGATGATGTGATAATGAGAAAAATAAAATTGGGTCTCTTAGGTGTAAATTTTCTTTCTGGAGATTCAGGAATTCTGCATAGGGCACTGCCCTCTTCCTGATGATGGACTTGCAGAGATACAATTTTTATCCAGTACTATAACAGAAATCAATATTTCCAATTGGGTCTTCATTAGGTGACTTAGTACAAATTGGTCAAACACTAGGCCAGAAGGGACCCAGAATTACCCAACTGGAGGGTGGGGTAGGAGGGGGGAAAGGGAGAGATGAACTATTGTCTGGTGAACTCATCAGAAAAGAAAAGAAAAAAGCACAGATAAAAGACCCGGTTTCCTGATCTCCTTATTACATAAGCTCTACTATTTATAGAATGCTACATTAGAAGATTTTGGTACATTCAGTATTGAAAATAATATTTATGGCATCAATACAGCTTACTAAATTGCATAAAAGTGTTTGCTATCATGAAATCTTCGTTCAGTATTTGATAGCATAAGCTGTGCATGTTACGCCAAGGACACTTTTAAACTTGTTCTAGCTTTATAGTTTTTTAACATTCGGATTCACAAGCAAGGGAGCCAGTTCTCCCTCCTGTCCACAGAGATGCTCCAGTGCAATTCCCCGAACACGGGATGGAATCTTAACAATGCAGAGAGAAGACAAGAGAGACCCAGACCTAGGTGTCGCCCTAGGACAGAATGTCTTGCAAAATCTACCAGCCACTGCCTCATCCAAGACCTGAATGCAGATATTCTAGTCCCTAGAGAAAACATGGAGGAGCATGTTGCTGCCCAACAGACCTCTTCAGTCAAAGCCCTAGTCCAGAGAACCCAAGTAGTAACAGCTCCCCTGAACGAGTGAGCCGAACTCTCCTCAGAGGAGGGATTCAACAGTATTTTAAACCTCTTCAGTGCAAGCTCTGACTCATCTTGAAATGGTTGCCTTAGGGCACATTCCGACAAACAGATACTTCTTTTAGATCAGTTTTATTCCTGAATTGTTCACACGTCAAGAACTCTAAATTGAAGTTATTCTGCAGTAGGAAGAGAAGTATGTACTCCTGAAAAACATATACTCTCACTTTTTACTTTGAAATAATTGTAGTATGAATTCTTTCAGCATTTGGGTAATATTTTGGTGAAAACAGACATGTATGGAACTCCGCTTTAACACCACTTTAACATTTCATATGCATGTTGTGGGGCTGTATTGGTGCCCTATGCAGCCCTGCAACATGCATAAGAAATGTTAAAGCAGTGTTAAAGTGGTTTTAAAGCAGAGCAAAGGTGCATGTCTGTTTTCACCCATTGTTTATTGTGAAGTAACTACATCCATTTGCAGCTGCAGTGAGAACAGAATCCAAGTGGACCAGTTACTTCAATTTAAATGAAAGTAGTTAATCAAGTGTAACATTATTCATCAGAACTTTCTCTTAGAAGACATCTTTCCCTTACAAAACAGTATATATAGGACAAAAAGTGATAGCAGCTGTAAGAAATGTCAAGTCTTATGGATGCAATTCTGAAGGGCCCTGCATACATCCCACCTAATATGAAATATTCTCTTAGGCATGTGAACAAAATGTGCAATTTAGTGTTATCTGTGAAACAGGGTGTTCACCTTCAACATAAACCCCATCTCTGGGTTTAAGACCACTCTCTCCTTTTGAAAAATGCGAAGAGAACGCTCTATGGAGAAGCAAGCCATCCCCAGCCTCAAACATCCTTCTAGCTGATACAATCAGCAGTTGAAATATCAGTATCAGACCAGTAATAATGACAAGAAATATAGGGAGATGGAGGACAAGTCAGGGCATACAACACCATGTTAAAAAAAAAAATCTGTGAACTATCCAAGGTGAAATCAGTTTCACTTTCCTCAGATAAGCCCCCTTCGCCGCCATAACGGCGGCGATGGGGTAATTGGCAGGCCCCCCGTCATGGAATACGGGCTGGAGCTCCCAGGGAAGGGTCCGGCAGTTGTGCAGTAGAGCGCCTGCTGCCGGGCAAGGAGTTGCTGTGGCAACTGACTGGGCAGCGCATGTGCAGAGGTGCCGCGCTGCGAGGAACGCAAGGGACCCGCCCGTTGCGGGGAGGGCAGAGCCGTTCGGGCCACGCTGAGCGGCATTCGGCTTTTGGACAGGGACGAATCAGCCCCACCCACCTCACCTCTAGCACTGTGGTTGTTACTGGTTGCCATTACAGAGCCAAAGGAGAATTTTGGCAACTAGCCTAATTCAAGGGTTGCTTGTTGCACCCCTTTAACAGTGCAGAATAGCATAAATAGGTGGATCAGAACAAGGGAAATTGGATACAAGCTAATTATAATAATTACCAATTGGATACTTAATTAGATGAACAAGTAATAATTCAAAGCAATTATATAATTGAAGTAACCGAGATTTCAGCAATTTGCGTTTGACCAATTGACAACAATGGGGAATAATTGTTGCACTTAGCGGGGGTCCAGTATGCTATAGTAGGATAAATAGGTAAGAATAGGATAAGATGAGTCCTCTCCTTAATAGATGGGGAGGTGACACCCAGTGTGAGGGGGAGCGAAGCACGCACTGGGGTCATTACCCTGGGAGGGGTACCAGGTGGGGTCAGTAAGTACATGCACTGTCTGCTGGCTTTGCGGGTACTCACCTCCTTACTCAAGCCCACGTTGGGCTGGTCCCCCTTCAGCCAGAGCCAGGGTGCTGTCAAAGGGGGAAGTTTAGTTTGGGAGTACTGACATGGAAGGGCACATCCCGGTCAGTACCCGAGTTAATAAGAATTAAGTAGCTAGGATACTGGACCCAGATTGCTGGTTTAATCACCCACTGGGTTTGTTGAATATGTTTGAATTAAGAGTACGGCCAAGTTAAAACCAGCTACAGTCTCTGTGTATCATTGGGGGGGGGGGGGGTGCGCCGACAATGCCTGCTAGTAGGATGTGATCCCAGACTGACTCACCTGCAACTGAACACACTAGCAATAGCAGAGGCCTACCTGGCCAAGGCTGTGCCCTTTAACCCCTTCTCTAGCCCAGATTGCAAAAAAAACAACAACACTAACTTCGCATCTGTACTTTTCTTCCTTGCTCTGCTAATAGCACCATGGCCTAAATCATCTCCCGGTGACACCCTAAATGCAAGTCATGAAATCCTATCTGGAGACAATCCTGTCTAGAAGTACTCAACAGCCATTTAGCATAACTCAACAGCCAATAACATTGGTGGGAGGTTTTTCCCCCTGTATTTTAAAGAGGGATGGGGTGGTGGTGGGTTGTTTTCTTTGAGGGAGGGTCAGGGGGATTGGGTTAGGGAGGGAAGGGCTGACCTCCTTGGTGTGAGGGAGGGGTGCAGCCCTTTGGATGGGGAGGTGATCCTCCGGTGGCAGAGGAGGATGGGGAGGACGGGGGGTGGGGATCTCCTTTGGGGGGCTGGCGGAGAGGCCTCCAGGGAAGTGGACCGGGGTGGGAGGAGGTCTGCAGCCATAGGGGTCGTGCCCGGCTGGGAGAATTATGGTCCTTCTGGGAGGCAGGTTCAATCCATGAAGTGGGACAGATGTTGTATATCTGTCCCGCTCATTGACCCCCAGACAGGCGGTGAGGTGATCGGGGATCAGAGGACCCTGGGCCTCAGTTTGATGCTGGTAAATGTGAGGTCAGTGGCTAATAAATCAACTTTGGTCCAGGAGGTGATCCTGGACCAGGCAGCCAATCTCGCATGTGCTACGGAGACCTGGTTGGACACTGAGTCGGGGCCTATATTAACTGGCCTTGTTCTAGGCAGGTACTGCCTGCAGCATCAGCTGTGGCTGGAGGGCCGGGGGGGGGGGGGAGGTGTAGTCATTATTTTTAAGAATGCCTGGTCTGTGAGGAGATTTCCCGTGCAACCTGTCGTGGTTGTGGAGGCTCTCCATTTGGTGTTGGATTTGGCTGGAGACAGAGTGGGGATACTGCTGATATACCGGGCACCCACCTGTACTGCAGCCTCCCTGCCAGCACTGACCGAGATGGTGTCGGAGGTGGTCTTGAGGTCCCCCAGGGTGATAGTTCTGGGGAATTTCAATATTCATGCTGACACCAGTCTTGGAGGGGCAGAGCGTGAGTTCATGCCTGCCATGGCAATCATGGGCCTATCTCAGAGGGTAGTGGGCCCCACACATATTGGAGGACATACCCTAGATATGATATTTTGCACAGGCCTTGAGGCGGGGGATCCTTTAGTGGGGGAGGTGTCAACAGTGCCCTTGTCGTGGACGGATCATTATCTCCTCCAGGTGGGTATTCTGGCGCATGTCGGCCGGCTCCCAGGAGGGTGTGCATCTAGTTAGGTTGGTTTACCCCCGAAGGCTTATGGAACCAGAAACGTTCCAAATAGCTCTAGGGGACATTTCCTCTGACCTCAATGGCCGCTCACTCGATGGCCTCATGTCTATGTGAAATTCTGTGTTGACTGAGGCCATCGACCGTGTGGCCTCCAGGTGTCTGCTCCCAAATCGCCAACAATACAGCTCCCCATGGTACACGGAGGAGTTATGGTGGATGAAGTGGAAAGGGCAGCGGTTAGAGCAACAGTGGCGTCACTCACGTGCTGAAGCTGACTGAATGTGGCATAGAATCTGGTTATGTACCTATGCCATTGCGGCGTGGACAGCAAAGAAGGTTATCTTTGCTGCCCTCATTGCATCCACTAAGTCCCACCCAGCTGAGTTGTTCCGGGTGGTGAGGGGGCTGGTCAGTCCGGCCTCCCTCCGCCTGGACTTAGAATCATCAAATGCTCGCTGTGATTCATTTGTGAACTTCTTTGCAGATAAAATTGCTCAAATTCACCATGATTTTGATGCAACCTTTTTAGCAGAGGATGGGTCAGAGGCAATAGAAGTCCCGTCCTGACCTGCTTTGTGTGATGAGTTTCAGGCTGTGTTGCCCTCAGATGCAGGGGATGCTCTTGGGACTGTGCAAGCCACCTATTGTGAGTTAGATCCATGCCCGTCCTGGCTAGTTAATCCCATTGCTGGCAGGGGTGCCGGACTGTCTCAAGGAGGCAGCAGCATGGCTCCTGCTCAAGAAGTCATCTTTGGACATTGCCGCCCTGGCCAACTATCGACCAGTCTCTAACCTTCCCTATTTATGGAAGGTTATTGAACAGGTGGTGACTCGGCAGCTTCAGGGGCATTTGGACCAGGTCAATTTCCTTGATCCCTCACAGTTGGGCTTGTGTCTGGATTATGGCATGGAGACTGCACTCGTGGTCTTGGTCGACGACCTCTTCCATGAGTTGGACCAGGATCACTCGACCCTGTTGATCCTGTTAGATCTCTCGGCTGCATTTGATACCATTGATCATGAGTTGTTGGTGACTCGGCTGTGGGATCGGACAGGGATTAGTGGGGCTGTTCTTGAATGGTTCTGCTCTTTCCTAGCTTGGAGAACCCAGCGTGTGGTCCTGGGGGAGTTTTCATCTTCCCCCC
>QEPC01007782.1:663511-677063 GCA_003113815.1 Sphenodon punctatus
CCCCAGGGCCTTATGTGTGGGGTTCTGCAGGGTTCCATCTTATCCCCTCTCTTGTTAAATATGTACATGCAGCCTTTGGGGGAAGTTGTCAGGGAGTTTGGCGTGTCATCAATATGCTGATGACACCCAACTATATCTCTCATTTTCCTCTGACTTAGGCCTGGCACTCTCGATGCTTACCCGGTGTCTGTCGGCTGTGGGGGATTGGATGAAGGCAAGCCACCTGAAATTAAATCCTGACAAGACAGATGTGATGGTTGTGGGGAGGGCCAGGGGATAGTGGCCACCATCATCAGTGGGGTTCATTCTCCCCTGGTTTCACAGGTCCAGAGTCTGGGGGTGCTCCTGGACCGCCAGCTTTGCCTGATGCCTAGGTGGAGGCTGTGGCGAAGGGGGCATTTCGCCAGTTACATCTGGTGCGTCAGCTTAGGCCATATGTCTTTGACTCGGATCTGGCCACAGTCATCCATGCTTTTATTACCTTGAGAATGGATTGCTGCAATGCACTCTACGTGGGGCTACCCTTGGTGCTGGTTTGGAGGTTGCAGCTGGTGCAGAATGCGGCGGCCCGTCTCTTGACTGGGATGGGCCGACGCATGTACATTACAACAGTGCTCCATTCTCTGCACTGGTTGCCAATAGTTTTCTAGGCCCAATTGAAGGTGTTGGTGTTAACCTTTAAAATCATAAATGGCTTGGGCTTCACCTACCTGCAGGACTGCTTCATTCTCCAGGTCCTGGATCGGCCAGGGGCACCCTCATTGGGGTCCCGCAGGTTTCCCGGGAGTTCACCATGAGGAGGGCATTCTCTGTAGCTGCACCGCGGCTGTGGAACTCCCTCCCGTTGGAGATCCACTTAATTACTGACCTCTCCTCTTTCCACAGACACTATAAGACCTGGCTGTTCCACCAGGCCTTTCCCGAGGGAGGTGGTGTGGGTGGGTTGGGTTAGGGTGGGAAGGGATGGGTTTTAATTTATTGTTTTAATTGATTATTATGTATTTTAATATGTTTTAAAATGTTGTGAGCCACCCTTAGATGCCTGATGCAGGAGGGGGCGGCATATAAGTTTTAGAAATATAAATAAATAAATAAATAAAATAACCAAACACCATCGGTTTTCTGATTGGTCTCCAGTCCATGGGTTTCTACAGCTCTGGCTTGAGGTAACGTACTGGCAGAGTTTAATTTGGGCCACGGCTCAGCCCTGGCATCTCTTTTCATGCCAGGGTACACCAATGATGGCACCTCTTCCAAACTCCATCTCTTCTGGTGCTCTGCAAGAACCTCATCCATAGCTGGAAACAATCTAAAGGCATTCCAGGGACTGGCACTACTCCTGCCACCAAATAGGTGATGGGAGACAACAGGAGCATATTCTTCACCCACCTGCAGAAGCACCATCCTCAGCTCCATCTCTCCCATGATGGGGAGATGGAGCTGCTGTGGATAGATAGGGAGTGTGCTACCACCCATCAGCTGTTCTTCGGCAGTAGCCATTTTCACACGGACGGTGGTGGGTCGGAGGATGGGTGTACTGCCATGGTGGGTGGAGGTGTGTGTGTCTCTCTTTACACCAATACACACCCACCTCCACCCACAGGGCCTCCTCCGGTTTTCCGGATGACCCCATGGGTGGAGATGGGTGGGCGCCAGGAGCAAGCACGCATGAACACCCACCGCCTGTGATGTTCACACGGGTGCACAGTCAGTGCACACCCATCCCCCCACCGCCAGCCCATTTCCATGGATGCCTCCCCACCGCACACCCGCCGGAACATGGCAGAGGCTTGCTGCCATTTGCTGCATATGTGTAACAATACTGGAGAAATTGGAGTAGGAACAAAAGTTATCACAAAGTGTTGCGTACGGCAACTGCTATAGGTGTGAAGCCAGATTGAACAGCTCGTGCTGGGAGTTTAGAACAATCCTCATGATTGTGCTGATGGAATCAGCCCTTTGATCTCTAGAGATTATCCTTTGTTTTGAACCAGCGCATTGAGATCCACCACATATTTTCTGCCATGTCAGATTCCACACTCCAATCCAGATTGGCTCCTATCCTAGCACAGCACCATCTTGTAACCAAAATGATTGTTACATTAGGCCAAAGGTTTCCAAGCCCTTTTAGGGCTCAGGCACATCTATACTTGAGAAGTGTTTTCATTGCTCACTATTCTTCCCTACTTATCAAAAATCACCGCATAACATGCAAGAATTGTTTTCAGTGTTACGTGCAGTTTAAGTGCATGGCTAACAAAGGCCTTTTTCACATGAGACACTCCGACCCCTCTCCATGCAATTTCACTGCATGGAGATGGGTGGAGGCACCCGTGTGAATGCTGTGGGGGATGGGTGGGGGTGCGTACATGCTCCCGCGCTACACCCCCCTCCACCCATCAGCCACCCACGGAGCAATGGACTCCAATGCCCGATACTCTGTGGGCGGAGATGGGTGTGTGTCCGTGGGAACGGCCACACCCCCACCTCCAGCCACCGCGGCCGCACACCCATTCCCCCAGCCACCGTGGTTCGTTTAAAAATGGCCAAAGAAAAAAATGAAGCAAATATTCATTTGGCTATTCAACTAGAAATTATTAAATTACAATATTAAATATTATGTATTTATTTTGTTTGTTTTATTTATTTATTTACATTTATATCCTGCCATTTCCCATACCGCCTTCATCGCTTCTCCCTTGCTGCCCCCCATTCCTGGAACTCCCTCCCTGCCCACATCCGCCTTGCCCCCTCCCTCCACACCTTCAAACCCCTCCTCAAAACCCACCTCTTCCTCGCCGCCTTTCCCGACGCCTGTTAGAACTTTCCTTTCAATATTTCCTGTCTGCCCTCCCCGCAGACTTCTGCCTAACTGCAACCAAGCCAAGCACGTGCACCTGGGACCTCACATCTGCTTGGATGCTATTTATCCCTTGTCTCTCCTTGTGTCCCCTCTCCTTGTCTCCCCCCTCCATGTCTATTAGATTGTAAGCCATAGGCAGGGACTGCGTCTATCTTACTGTTCTGTAAAGCGCCAGGTACACAGCTGGCGATATACAAATGCTAATAAAATAAAATAATAATAATAATAATAATAATAAAAAAAGACCTTAAAATGAAATACAGTAAAAAAAACAAAAAAAAGCATCCCCAATCCATAAGTGTAGTATCCCAAATAGCTGTTACACAGCCTGAAAGGGCCAGGGTTCACCAAGCAACTATAGAATTACGTAACATTTTCAGAGCACATCTGACAACCTGGCAATGCACCTAGATGTGGCCTGGCACACTCTTTGGGACTGGGAACCACTGCCTTAGGCCATGCCCTGGACAGTCGGGGCCCTGCATATCGGACCACGCCCAGTTAGCTACAGAAGAACCTATTAAGCTCGGTTCGGGATCTCTCTTAGCCCAAGCCCCTCGTGCTAGGTCGAACTCCCTGTGGGCAAGAGACACTGACCCCACAAAGTGCCATGACATCACAGTGCTTTGCGGGGGGAGGTCACATTGGGCAAACAGCAGGGGAAATCCCTTTTCGTGATGTTCCCCTAACTCCACAAAACACTGGGATATCATTATGCTCCATGAGGGCAGAACCACCCCTGTTACAAATTGGACTTCAGCACAGAGGAGTCTGACAGAGTCAAGAAAGGGTTCCCATCAGCCAAGCTTGATTTTGAAGCCCATGCAGGGCTCTACTGGCAGACACTTCCAGCTGAAAAGAATCATTTTCACCTTCCCCAGCCTTTGTCTGAGACCATAAACCACTTCGATCTCCCTGTCTGGTGAAGATCTTTCTGCCTGAAGGGAAAGCACCAGCTTTCCTCATCAACATCTCTCCAGCTAAGCCTTGGGCTCTTTATGCAAACTGGGTTCAGCTGACTTCCCTAGAACCAGCTGCCAGTCTACTTCCCCTATAGAGACCAAAACTCCCTTCAGCTGCAGGTAAACTGGACCAGAGCAGCAGGAATTGTGCACCAGAGCTGGCCTTAAACAGGACAAGTAGGGGTGGTCAGAGAAGACCCCATAGGCAGGACACCCCAGTAGCCTCAGGAGCAGCACTCCCAAGCCCCTAGGATGGGAATTTCCTACTGGGACCTCTCCCCGCCCATCACTCTCAGCCTCAGGTCTGGCCACTTCCTGAGGGTTCTATCCCCATCCATTCTCTGCCATGGGAGAGAGGGGGAGCAGGGCCCTGCAGGAAGCAGCCACCGCAGAACCCCACCTCCACCCCCTGCCCCACGATCTCTATGGCCGGCCCCGTCGACCCCTTTGGGGCAGATCACCCTGCTGTTGGGGTCTCTACTGTAAATGAGTCAAATTCCAATTCTTTTTTTTTTTTTAAGCAGGAAGGCAATGAAGGCATTCGAAGAACAAGATTTTGGGGGTAGTTTTGGAATCAGCAGGTTGGTCCCAAACATTGAGGTGCCCCCACCCACATCCATCCAGCTGCTCGGCAATGGTTAAGGCTCCTCTACTCTCTCTCTCTATCTCCTTCAGCAGGAAGAAGGATTTGTTTGCTTTTCGAATGTGTTCATAAAAGCATTTGTTTTTAATTACTTCCCAACTTGCTAGCCTACCTACCTTCACACAAGCACAAGGGTTCAAGCGAGGAAGTGGGGGAGATGTAAAAGGGGGTGGGGAGGAAACACTACATCTCCGAACAAGCAGGATTAAGCTAGGGAGGGAAACATGCTCTGTGTACTGTGGAGAGAAATTTCCTAATTTACTTTACTCCATACAGTATCCTGCTGTCCCAGCAAACCTCATTGCTTCCTTTTTGTGTATGTTTCTCACACAGCATCTCTTCCTCACTGGCAAAGATCTGCTCTCATCTACCCCCACAGGATGTTACCAATACCTAACTGTTCAAAGTAGGGAAATCAAGGGAGGAAATTTAACAAGAGCTGGAACAAATGTCACCAAGTTAAAATTACATTGAATTTTCCCTATTTGGTTTGGTTCCAATGAAACTGAGCATGTCCACTATTTGCTCCTTTTCCATTGGATAGCCGTTTCAGATATTTCATTTTGGTTATTATGTTTGCCAGTGCAAAATAAGCAGAAACCAAAATGAAATATTCAGTTGAGGACGTGACTGTTCTCAGTGCAGATATTATTTGAATATTTGGAGGGATAGCCAGAAGTGTGAATACTGTTCACAAATAATGAACCCACTATTTGCTTTAGCCCTAGTTTTAACCTGCTGTGGTCTCTGATATTTGCAGATGGGAATGTTCTCAAGAACACAGGTTCACCCAGGTTAAAACTAGACATTGGCTTTAAAAAAAACTCATTCCAAATAGAGCTTTGCATGGGTGTCTGCAGGGTTTATTATTTTTGAGTAATGAAAGCCCAAACCTTCCTTTTTACTCCATCTCTACGGGACAGGGAAAGCTTTAAAGTACAGTCAGTGAGCTTATGCAGGCACTTGCAACCTGTGACTCATACCCGTTTCTATGGTACAACCACGTACGCACAAAGAACTGCACCACCTTTCCATGCCTAAAAATCAGTCCAGCTAATGCACTAACATTTGCAGCAGTTTAACGGCTCTCCCACTGGGGTTTCCAACAACGATTTGGAGACCTCCAAGTTCAAAATGTTGTTTTTACCAATGAAAATCATTTTAACCCAAATTTGATCAAGAAATACTGACATAAATTTAAGTCAAAGCAATACCTGTACCCACGCAAGTATTTGGAAGACGATGCCTTAAGCAGAGGATATCAAGACAAAGAAGAGGCAGAAAGCATGTAAAATATTTAAGTAGTTATGATAAAGGAAAAAAAAGAATGAGGTATACTGGGGTCAGCAAAAATGGTAGGGACCTTCAACTTAAAACTTCAACAACTGATCCTACCAACCAATGTGATTTCTCTGCTGAAAGAGAACACCTGTACTGTTGTTACAAATAATGACCAGAAATTAAATATCATCGCTTTTCATGGAAGTCAGACACGTCTTTCAACAGGCATAGCACACCAGCAGGGTGGGCACCAGTTGTCAATATTTGCTCTCCCATTTCATTTATAGATGGAAGTAGCATCCACAGATTTTTTTTTTTTTAAAGTAGGCATAGAACAATAATAATAATTAATAAAGTTATTGCAAAGCATTCAAACTGTAACAAATAGGTGCGTAATTGACACCTGCAAACCATTATATTACCTTGCAGAGATTGTTTCAAGAAGTAACAACCCAAAGTGATTAACAAAGCTTAGATGCTTCTAATTTTAGACAAAACTCTGAATAAATTGCTCATTCCAAGTAAGGAATGAGTGACTACTAGTAACATTGTCTGCAGTGAGTCACTATCTCCCAACTCCGTTTATTTAAAGGTACTACATGAAACCTGTGAACTTTATACAGAATTTTAAAGTTATTTAAATACCCAGTTCAGCTCTATTTTGAGAGGGTAATCACAACATAGATTTTTGCCAATC
This sequence comes from Sphenodon punctatus, assembly GCA_003113815.1. Taxonomy (NCBI): domain Eukaryota; kingdom Metazoa; phylum Chordata; class Lepidosauria; order Sphenodontia; family Sphenodontidae; genus Sphenodon; species Sphenodon punctatus. The sequence continues at coordinate 669,958 of QEPC01007782.1, forward strand.
TTCTGATATCAATTATAGAGATGCGGAAGCGGTTCTATATTATTTAAGGCAGCTTGCACTCTCAGTTAAAATCACAAACATTCTACTCGTTATAAAATCAAGATGACTTATCCTATCACAGTGATATTTGATGGGGGGTGTTGCTTGAGTGAGGGGAAGAACAAATTTAGAACAGATCTGTTTGGAAATAGCGAGTTAGACGAGTTTGAAAATTGGAGGCAGAAGTGTTTTTTTCTGGGTTTTTGTGACTCCTGATGACAGAGAAAAGTGTGTTGAAACATATACATCTGAAGGTCTAGAACTGTCAAAAATTCAAGTGTACATTTTAGTCATTCTAGTTATTTCCTGGGTTTGGATTTTTAAAATCTGACATGTAGTTTTTAAGTTAGGACATTTTGCAGTTCCCATGTTATCCAATGGAGAGAGTGAACTTCCTATGTTATGTCACACATGTGCAGAACACTGGTGCAAGTTCAGCAGGTGGGCTGGTACCTGTATCAAGGAATGCCACAAGGATATTTGCTGCTCCAGGAGGCCAGAGGCAGCCACCAGTCCCAACTGTGAAGCTTAGGAGCGGGTTGGGGGGCATTTTAAAAAGTCCCGGACAGTCCCAACAAAGTAAATCTATGTTCACCATATTGGTACTGTTGTAGGAGGGGGCATTTAGTGTATTCTCCTTTCAAAAACCATAGAAGTTTTAGGATCAATTACAATGCTCCGAAAAACATGGAAATTGTGAGTTAGGGCTCCCACCTTAGCTTGCATACCATGTAAGCAGTAAAGACATTGTACAGACTCACATATTATGCTCGATTACAACTCCATGCACCCACACTTTACCTTGGTCTTTCAACCCCAATCCTCTTCTTCTGCAGGTTGGGGACAACACTGAAGCTGGGGACACCAAGGGGCCCAGGGGCCGCTTGCTGTCCCCTGACTCCCTGCTTTCCCTATATGCTTTCATTTGGGTTGGGAAGAACAGGATAGCTGAGTACTGGGGGAAACAAGTTTTATGCATGCAGGAAGTCTATAGGGAGACAAGACGGGGCAGTTTCTGTATCATGAGGGGGCAGGCAGGTGCTGGGGGAGTGTTTATGGGACACAAGGTTGAAAAACTATTAATGCGAGTGCACGGACGAGGCTGGGGGAAAGTGTATGTATAGCTAATGAGCAAACAGGTGCTGGGAGGGATGTATATTGGGAACAAGCCTGAGAGGTGGGTGATGTACATTCACAGAGACTAGGGGGTAGACAGGGGTGGGGAGCAGTGTTTGTATGGGGAGGGGGTACCCAGGTGATGAGGGGGTCTATATGGGGGGGATGGCTAAGAGATGGGTGGTCTGTATTGAAGGGCATGGTTTGGGGGGACAGCCAGAGATGGGGGCATAGTATATGTTACTTGTATGTGTTTTCATTTGGGTTGGGGACAACAGGACATCCAAGTACTGGGGAGGAGGGGGTACAGGATGTGTACTTGGGAGACAAGACTGGGGGCAGCCAGGAGTAGGGAGCAGTGTGTGTATGGGCAATAAACAGTCACATGCTGGGAGGGTGTTTACAGCAGGAACAAGGCTTAGAGTCAGTAAAGGGTGGGAAGAAGTGTGTTTATGGGGAAGGGCAACCAGGTGCTGGGCAGGTGTATATGGGGGAAGAAGACCAAGAGATATGTGATGTGTATATATTCTTAAAATTAGACCTGTCAGAAATTTCCAATGACACTTCTAATCAGAAAATGTGGCTTCAGAAAAAATTGTGATTTTTCCAGTTTTGCAATGTAAAATTTCAAACCTTGAAATCAGGAGTCAAAATCCAAAATTCTAGAAATCGTTTCTTTCAAAACAAAATCATTTCTCATTTCAGATGCATTACACACACTGTATACAGTACCAAAAATATGTAGATCTCCAACCTCACCTTTCCCCAAAGGCTCAGGGCAAGTAATATATAAAACATAAAATAAATCCCTTTAAAATATATGCTGTATAAAAGTACACAATATAAGATTTCCTAAAAACCACACCCAAGACCATAACCCTGCCTGATAAATGCCTGACCAAATAAATAGATCTTGTATTTCCTCCAATAATGCTCAGCCTTGGGTTCTGGTGGTGAACCTCCAGGGAAACAGAATTCAAGAGCTACAGAGCAGCCACCAAGAATGCCTCTCAATGCACCCTTGCCATATGGACTCGGCATGAATGAAACTTGCAAGAGGGCGCTCCGAGCTGTCCGTAGGAATTATAACATAAGGGAGGAGGCAGTATTTTAAAACATAGTGCTGATTAGGCTGGCTCTGACACAATGAGGAATAAATAAGCAATTGCCTAGTTTTGCTGTAATAAATGAAGACTTTGTACCTTTTAAAACAGCTGTGAACTAATGAGCCAAGGAGGGGGGGAAAAGACAACCCTGAAAGTCCTCCAAAGAAATGAGCTGCATATATTCATATTTTAAAATATCCTATTGTAATTAGACTCTCTTATGCGTTTCAGCAAAAGCCATGCTCAGTTCATCCTCACCAGAGTTGCCTCTGCACAGTTCTTATTCGTACTTTCTGGAGAAATATTTCTCCAGAATTGCCTCTGCTCTGCCCCCTCCCCCCCGCCGCCGGGGGTGGTGGTGGCGGGCGCGAGGCCGTTTGCGCGCCCGACATTAGCAGGGAGGCTGGACCTCTGTCGGGCCCGTGCAGCAAGGCTGTATTCAGCCCTGCGCACGGGAAAAGAAACGGCGGCAGCACTGCAAAATCCCGGCCAGGGTTGCTAGGCGACCCTGGCCGGTAGGGATAGGTGAAAGCCGGTCACGTGGGCTCTCCTTAGTAGGCGGAGCCCATGAGCCGGCAACCGTTCTGAGCTCCAGCCCCACTTGCGACTGGAGCATTTCGAAGCAGCACCCACCCTACCCTCCCTCTGCACTGTGGGTATTACTGGTCGCCAAATGGGGCCAGGAAGGAATTTTTGCGAGTTGCCCTAATCTGAACCCAACATGGTCCTCATTTTTTGCCTTCCTTGCAGTGCGGGTTTTTCAGGCTAATTGACCGATCCCTAGAAAAAGGATGTTGTTGTGCATGCTCATTGATGTCGCACTCTAGCAGGGGTCCAGTACACAAGTTAGAGTAGGTTAGATTTATCATAAGGAAGAGTCATCTCCTTAAGAGATGTGGAGGCCCACCTGCCGGAAAGCAGGGTATGGCAAGCGGCGGGGCAGCCTCCCTGGGAGGGGTGTCAAGCGAGGGCGGTAGGGACAAGTATGGTCCCCCGCCTGTAGGCACCTTTATCCTTACTCGAATGAAAGGATTGGCTCCTCCTCGCCTGTGGCTGGGGCCACTGAGAGGGGGAATGTGATGTTCAAGTGTTGGGGTGGTAATCGAGGGTATATCGAAACCACCCCTGTCTATGTTGTTACATTACTGTTATCACGTTAAGTTTATGTACTGGACCGGCATCGCAATAGGCGACTTACCCCCACCCATTTGTTGAGTGTAATTTAATTTGAATAAAGAGTGCGGCCGTTAAAACCCCACCATTGAGTCCTGTCTCCTTGGTGCACCGGCAATAACAGTGTAACGTGAATGATATTTGTGCAGCCTAGTGTTCAGTGCGAGAAACCAAGTCTTCTGCACTTTAATGTAAGCCGCCCTGAGCCATTTGGGAAGGGTAGGGTAGGGTAGAAATCAAAAATGAATGAATTAATTAAATAGCTAAATATAACCCTTGTGCCAACGGCATCTGTGGCAAGAAGGGCCGGGATATCTTTTGAAGGGGTTGACACAACTGAACACACTGGCTCGACCCCACACCCAGAGATCTGGGACACTAAATTTTACTGGGCAGCCTGGCAGGCTGTTACTTTTCCCAATTGCAAGCACGTCACCAGCTAGGTTGTGAACAAAGGAGCTTTATTAAAAGTCAAGAATTAACAAAGTATTAAAACTAAGGAGCATCTGGTACTGATGATACTTCCCACACATAAATCCCACCCTCTGAGCAAGAGTCCAGTGTCACATCAAACCCCTTCACCCCACTCATGGTTCTTTGGGGAATGTTCAGTTCACAGAACTCTGGTTGTCCCATGCAGGCTGCCACTGCTCTCCACCACCAGCATCCTCAGTCACGCTTCAGCAATCTTCACCTCAACCTGGCCCAAGGAGGCTGTTCCTCATGGGCTACTGTGTGTGGCTCCCTGGTGCAGTCTTCAGAAGACCCTGGGAGCCAGCCTCATGATCCAGCCTCCTGATCCAGTTGGATCAGAGTCCAGTCATCCCATTCAGACTGCTTTCTCTGGTGTTGACCTCTAGAGACCATTGGACAACACTTCCTGACCCAGCAAGTGATTTCAGCTAAGGGCTAGGTCAGAGGGGCTTACCGGGTCCAGTCTTCCCACACACGTTGCTGTCCCAAGGTGGCTGCTTTTTCTGGCTCCGTCTTCTGGAAACTGCAGAAGCCCACTTCTTCAACAAACAAGCGATTTCATCAGGGCTAAGGCAGAGAAGCTTACCAGATCCAATCATCCAACACTGGCTGCTCTCCCTGGCACTGTCCTCTGGAAACCCTAAGAGCCTGTCTCTGACCCAGAAAATGATTTTAGCTAGGATCTGGGTCAGAGGGACTCACTAGACCCTAACTAGTCTGGTACTCTCCAATATTAGCACTCCAGAGATCCCTAAAGACCCCACAATGAAGGATTACTCTGACAGTACACAGATCACTCCCAGTAGTTTGTTTGCATTGGCCCAGCACCTTGAAGGTTGGCTGGTTTCTGACAGCTTGGCACGTTATGGTGGCCCAAACCCAACCCTGCCCCAAGACTTTGTCTAGATTACTGTGGTCCAAGACAATGGTTGCTTTGGTGGTGGGGGTGTGTGGAACTAATTCCCTATTGTCCAGGGGGGTGGAATTGTCCTCTGTGACCTCCCATCATCCACCTGGAAGGTGCATGCAAATGAGACAGGCATGCAAATGGCATACACTCAGGGAAGGCACACTCATGGAGCAGATTGCTTTCCCTTTCAATTGGCTTCCACAAACACCCAAAGAGAACACACCAGGGAGTTTTCCCTTTCAATGGGCTGTTCTAAAGTCCTGGGCTACACAAATAAACAATGCTGTTTTTGCAAGTCACTCATTTTGTAATCTTGGGCTCATTTCCAAAACTGTGCACTCCGGTTCTAAAGAGTTAGCTACTTCGAAAGAGGCTAAGAAGTGCCATACTGGGTCTGACTTATAGTCCATCCAGCTCAGCACTCCTTTTCCAACAGCGGCATCAAGAAGTACACAACTGGTCAAAATGGGGTGTTCCATTCCCTATTTAATCCCAGCTTCCCTCGGTCAGCGGTTACATGCCCTGACCAAGTCTAATAATAACCTATCCAATCTCTGCATAGGAGGGACCAGCTGTTTGGCAGAGCCTGGCCCTTTATGAGGAGTAACTCTGGCTGAAAGGGAGCAGGCACACCTACGAACAGAGGGTCATGCCATGACAGGTGCTAAAAGGAGGTGCAGGTGCAATCTTAAATAGAGGATAGCAACTCACTCCAGCACTGGTGTGCAAGTCTGTACAGCCTGAGGGCCTCTAGGACCAGCTAGGCTGGCCCTAGCCAAGCCAGTTTGAGAGTTAAATAGTGGAGTATTCAGAGGCAGGAGCCAGTGAGGGCTCTGCCTCATAGTTGGCTTCAGGAAGCTTCAGGCCAGAGGGACCTAAAGAGCAGGTGCCTATCGAAGAGGAACTGGCTACCTACCTACAGGAGGGACTGTGCCTGGGGGCTGAGGGAAAGAAGGTAACCAGGGACTATGTATGGAGTGGTGCCTGGCTTTAGGAGTGACTGTGCCTAGCCAGAGGGAGGGGCCCCATGTGGATGGAGTGTGTTTGTGTATATACTGATGATGGACTATGAGTGGACACTGTAAATAAAGGAAACTGTTGGTGAAGATCCTGTGTGGGCTGGCCTCATTGGAGTGTGGATCCTGTGAAAATTTAATCCCAGGGGCTACCTGTTACACTCAGCTTAAACCAAGTTATGCTATTGGCTTTATCTTCTGACAAGCCCCACAAGTTAATTGTATGGTAAGCGGGAAAGTATTTAGTTCTGTATCTGCTGCCAGATAGTTTTACAGCGGTGTCATCTACTTCTAGCATTATTAGAGAGGGTACGTAACAGCTCCTTCACTTGTTACACACCACTCATGATTTTGTACACATCTATTCTGTCCCCTTTCCATCATCTCTTCTCCAAGCTGCAAAGTCTTTTGAGACTGTCCTCAAACAGAGGCTGCCGCTATGCCATACATTTGATCATTTTTTGTGCCCTTCTCTGCACCTTTTCCAGTTCTACCTCAGTGACTATGGGGTCCATTGAGGGGCTTTGAGTAGAGACCGCTAGCTCCAGTCCCATGCAGCCATGTGATGACCAGAAGTGGGATAGTGATCAGGCCAGGGGAGGGAGGCGGGGCAGGGCCGGCGTCTCAGCCCACCCCAAACCATGACTGGAAGTCCAACAGTGGCCCATCCGACTTCCTCGCAGGGGGAGGGGGGACTGTCTGTGCTGCTCTCCACACTGGCCCTGCAGTGTGGCAGCTGTGCTTGCCCGCCACAGGGCTACACAGGGTTCAGGCCCTCGGTGGCTCGTGTGGCTGCACCCAATATGTTTACTTTCCTCCTTCCCTCCTGCCTCCCTTGAGGAAATCTCCTCTTTGCTGTCTTCCTCCAACCCCTCCACCTGCCCTCTCAACCCAATTCCCTCCCGCCTCCTGACCTCCATTGCTCCCACTGTTGCCCCCCCCTTTTACATGTCATTAATCTCCCCCTCTCCACTGGCTCCTTCCCCTCGGCCTTCAAGCATGCCACTGTCTCTCCCATCCTCAAAAAGTCCACCCTTGACCCCTCTAGTTACCGGCCAGTCTCCCTCCTACCCTTCACCTCTAAGCTTCTGGAAAGTGTTGTCTACTCCCGCTGCCTGGATCTCCTCTCTGCAAATTCCTCCTTGACCCTCTCCAATCTGGCTTCTGCCCCCTTCACTCCACTGAAACTGCCCTTGCCAAGATCACCAATGATCTACTTGTCGCTAAATCTAAGCGCCTTTACTCCATTCTTGTCCTCCTTGACCTCTCTGC
>QEPC01007782.1:681345-713089 GCA_003113815.1 Sphenodon punctatus
GCTACTAAGAGGGAGAGTCAGGTAAGCCCTCCCCCTCCCCTCCAACACAACCCAACCCTACAGGGGTCAGGACCAACAATTTTTTGGGTTTGTTTGTTAAGAATAATTTTTAAAAAGACAGCATGACCGGCCCCCAGCCCGGCCCCGGCCCACCGGGAATCCTCCCGGTGCATTCAATGGCCAATCCGCCCCTGCTTATCTCCATCCAAAACTCCACTGTTAGGGTCATCCACTCAGCCCGTCGCTTTGACCACGTGCAGCCTCTCCTCTCCTCACTTCACTGGCTCCCCCTTCCCCAATGCATCCTTCACAAACTCCTGGTTTTCACTTACAAAGCCCTTCACAACCTGACTCCCCCTTACCTCTCAGCCCTAATCTCCTTACACACTCCTGCATGCACTCTCCGCTCCTCCTCTGGCCCCTCCCTTGCTCTCCCTCATCTCCCCTGCTCCCCTAACCGCCTTCATCCCTTCTCCCTTGCTGCCCCCATGCCTGGAACTCCCTCCCTGTCCACATCCGCCTCGCCCCCTCCCTCCGCACCTTCAAATCCCTCCTCAAAACGCACCTCTTCCTTCCGACGTCTGTTAGAACTTTCCTCTCAATATTTACTGTCTGCCCTCCCCGCAGACTTCTGCCTAACTGCAACCAAGCCAAGCACGTGCACCTGAGACTTCGCATTCGCTTGAATGTTATTTATCCCTTGTCTCTCCCTATGTCCCCTCTCCTTGACTCCCCCCTCCGTATATATTAGACTGTTAGCCATAGGCAGGGACCGTGCCTATCTTACTGTTCTGTAAAGCACCAGGTACACAGCTGGTGCTATACAAATGCTTATAATAATAAAATTAATAATAATAATAATAATAATAGTTTAGTGCCCTCAACATAGTTTAATAATAGTTTATTATTATTATTAAACTATTTTAATAATATTAGTTTAATAAGTTTAAACTAGTTTAATAAGTTTAATAGTTTAATAATAGTTTAGTGCCCACCAGTAGATATTAATTTAATATCTACTGGTGTTCACCCAGAGCATTTTCAAAGACATTGCAAAGTTATTTAAATAAGGCCTAACCCAGTGGGCCGCCTTCCACACATCCATCTTCCAAATTAACCAATCAAATGTTTGCAAAGTAACTGCAGTTTCTGATCCCTTGATACATTTTACCAAAAGCCAAAATGCAGCTTCCTCTGAGAAGAAACATGGCTACTTTTCAACCACTTCCTGTCCTAAACAGTTGTGAAGATTATCACTGGTAAGTGGAAATTGCAGTTGAAACATGAGTTATGTTACAGCGTGTGGAAGGGGCAGAAGAAAAAGAGGCAAGATGGAAAGAAACCTGTTCCACCCTCCCAACCAATACGGTTGCAAATACTCTGTGTGAATGCCTTCACACATCTTTTTTAGCATGCCCAACAGTCCTCTTTGTGTTAACTGGATGTGAAGAAAATTTTAATACACATTCAAATACTTTTCAAGACAGAACAATCTCACACATGCATAATAGGGCTCTGCATGCATTTAACAGATGGAACTCTTTACCCAAATTAAAACCACTCAAGAAAAACCCCACCCCTTTTAATTGAAAATAAAACCAAATAACCCTGCAGGAATGTGTTTTTTTATTAAAGTTGTACTCCCACCTTTTCCCTCCTCGTAATACACTCACTATGCAGCACGTTCTGTTCAACAGGCTCAGTTAAGGAAAGTGCCCATTATTTCTTTGCTTTCCTCTACACTGGTTAATGATTATTGGGCGTGCCACACCCACTTTGTCTCCTAGTAAAGCAATGCTGGAATGACATTGTTAGCAGTAAAGTAAACATGCAGAATGTATACCCTTATGTGCCCGAGCTCAAACAAACGCTGCTCTCTAATTGATACTATATTATCTTACTTCCTGGGACTACAGGAAAAATACATCCTTAAACTGATGAAAGTTCTATGCTGTCTCTTAACCAATTGCCCCCACCCCAAGTTATCGTAGATCATGGGTATAGAAGGAATGGAAGACGTTTTCCACCTTTTCCCAGTACCCACCACACACACTCTGTCCCAGGGTCAAGGTTGTGTAGACCAAGGGGTATTATGGATGCTTAATATCCATTTTTGTATTGGTATATTAAGCATCCCCTACAAATTTGGCCCAGAGTTGCACCACTGACCAAGAGTGTCCATATAGTTTAAGGAATGACAACCACCCCCCCACCCATCTTCCCTGCCCCCTTACCTTGTGTCAGAGGCTGCTCAATTCCCCAGATCCTGGACTAGAAGCAGGCTACATCAACACACCTGTCCATTAGATTATCACTGCAAATCAGTCTGTCATCTCCAGCCTGCAGCAATTCATTACCTCAATCCTGTTATCACACAGGTCTGACCCCCAGGGCTAATCAGATAACAGCAGAGTCAGAAAAGAATGGCGAAGACACAAGCATTGCTGATTTAATATCAACAACAGATCACTGCAATGGATCCTGCAGGCTATGGAAATTTTGTCTTACTATATTAAGCACAGAGAAGCATTCGCTCCTCTAAGCTTGCCATACCCAACAAGTTTAGAGAGTGCCCATCCCACTAGGATTTTGTTTTAAAACTGTGCACAAAACTAGCATCCTTGAGAGCTGCATTGTGAAAGACACATGATAGACTATAAAGCAGGAAAAAATGCACTTTGTGGGTATAAATTAGGGATTTGGATTACATCCGTAACTGCACAAGTGGGCTGTTATGGATTAATCTGTACTGAACCAAGCCCAAATCAGTTCTATTCTTAAAAAAATAATAATTAAAAATTAGACATCTGCATAATGGCCACCGGACTATTCTGCACGTATGTGCCCTTTTGCAAAATGGCGATGGTGGCAACATGCCCATTGCGGATCCGTATTAAAATCTTAAAAATACTAAAAAAATAATAATCATTGCACATGTGCAAGACGGCCAGAGTGTTCTGCACATGGCTGCCCTTTTCTGAAATGGCAGCGGCAGCATCGCCATCATTTTGGAAAAGGGAAGCCAGTTTGCACATCCACAAACTGGGTGCCTTTTTCCAAAATGGCAGTGATGCTGCTGCCTTTGGAAAATGGCCCGCATGCACAGAACGCCCCGGTGGTCATTTTGCACATCTGCAATTATTTTATTTATTTTTTATTTTTTTATTTCTTAATTGATTTAAAGACAGATCCATATTATGAATTCATAATTAAATCCAGAAACCTAGGGAACCAAAATGAAAATAAACCAAATATGAATTTACTACTACAAGACCACCCCTAGTATACTTCTATTACCATTTTACTCATCTTTGGGATTCCTCCCCACACAGTTCCCCAAAGAGAACACATGCACAGCTCAGTCTTCTGCTTTCTACTTCATCCAGCTCAGTTCATTATGTTTATTCTGGAAAGCCAGATGCAGGACTAAAAGGTTTCTTTTTTAAGAGGCTAAAAAGAATACATTAGCACACACTCCTGGCATGTTCCTGTGGGACAGTAGAAGAAGCCGGGCGAGAGGGCCTTCCATTACCAGGTGTGAAAAAACATCTTCCAGGCCCCACTTTTAGCAAGGAGCAAGCTTCACTTAGGTAATGCTTTCTGGAAATGTCGAATGGGATCGAGCCAGCAACCGCAACTTTTGCTTCCCTCAATGTAAAAGCTTGCTGCTAAGCACCTGCATTTACCCAAGGTTAAAACTCAAACTCCATGTCAAATGTTTCCAAACAATGGCTTGTAGCCCCATTTGAGGCCATCCCACCTGCAGGTAGGGGGTATTACCAGAACAGGTACGGTCAGGATTGCCAAACACATGGGTGAACAGACACATCATGAAATGAGTGTACAGCACATTTTTCAGTGCACTGAAAAACGTCAATCATGCACGACACACCTTTCTGACGTTATCAAAGCAGTGCCTAATTTGCATCTGCGTCTTGCTATCTGAAGTCGTAAGTATACTTTAATGCACATCGGAAAGCACCCTGAGTTTGTCCAACAGCGCCATTTGGTATAAAGATCTCAAAGAACTTTTTACAAACATTTGTTAGTTCACACAGCACTCCTGTGTGGTTACTTTGTGTTTACTCACAGATCAGCAAACAGATGCACAGAAATATTAAGTGTTCAATCAAGGCATGTTATGAGTGTATATGAGACAAGCTAATTACTCTGAAGAAGTTAACGCTATTCCTTTCCCCACAAGCTGAAGAGCTTTTCCCCACCCCATCTTTATCCTGAGGAACTAACATGGAACTGCCAGTAGAGCGGGCTGGAACAACATGAAGTCAGTAAGGCAGAAATGTGTGAGGGGAGAAAAGTACGGAATGTTGAGGACTGCATGGAGGGAGGTAATTCCACTAACCGTACACATGAGCACATTTCCCGGAGTAGAAAGTTCCCTCCCCATTTTAACCCTGCTCATTTTAAGAGGCAAGTCCCCTCCTATTTATTATCCTTACTTAAAATTTCATACTCATATGAGCACAGGGAGTGTTGAAATAAGTTGGAAGGTAGTTAACCCTCCAAAAATAATGCTCATGAAAACAAGATTCCTAGTGACAGAACTAGCAGTTGAAATTAGCAGCCCTGACTTCCAGTCAACTAAAAACAAGAAACATTGTGTCTTTGTGGGGGAAAAATGTATCAAAACTTAGTTTCTATTCAAGAATAAAAAATAAAAACTTGGTTAGGAAATGCATCACATGAACAGAAAGAGCCAATATCTTCTCCAAAATTCTTACAATGCTGAAGGTTTTCAGCCCTATCACAAGGGAAATTACCTCGTCTTGTGAAGGATTTGCAAAGATGAGTCATAATTCTCTTCTTCCTCTCAGCTGCACAACCAAGCTTAAACCAAGAGGATTGGTGCAATCTCCTGTAAGGATCCCCAATAGAGGGAGGAGAGCAAGCAAGGATATCTATATCTGGATTGTGATCCCTTTGTATTCCACCAAATGTCCTCATGTGTATCAAAGATTCACCTTCTATTTGCAAGACTAAAGGAGGACGTGGTTCTCTGAGCCAGTGACTGACAACCTGATTTGGCATTTCTTACTCAAGAAAAAAAGATCCCATTGAAGTTTTTCCTAAGTACCAATACAGAAGCAGACCATGGATCTCTTTTCCAGGTCTGGCTGCCTAACTGTCTTTGCAGATGCAACTGTTTTACTATTTGTTATAACATTTTTCTAGTGGTTTTGTTTGTTTGTTTGTTTTGTTTTAAAGTCATCTGAAAATTTCTGTACTGGATTTGTTTTTTCTTATCTATGCCCATTTTATAATCCTAATGGCCACTTAGCATGTCAAGCATTTATGATTGGACATCATAGAAAATATTACACTGGCTCAACAACAATCCTAGAACAACTTCATAATCATTAATCAACATATCAAAAACCTCGTGAGGGGGGTTACTAGAACTTAAACAGGTAACAAGATAGATGTTTGCAGGTGGGGGGGAGTGGAACTTCAGGTGGTCTGCAATCACCCTGAACAACATTCGAGTGACCAACCTTTGGCTGTTTTTGTTCATTTCCACCAGTAACAATAAAAACAGATGGGATAAAAGCTGGAAATGGAAAAATAAACAGACCAGACAAAACAAACAAACACCATGAAAAGACAAAATGGGTTTGTGGCATGAAGGTCAAATCATTCAATTCAATGGCTTTGCTTGTTTGGGGGGGGGGGGAACTCGTTTCAGTTCTAGGAGTCATTCATATTTTACAGATGATGAAGCTCATGTAAGCACTCTACTGAATCAGATAAATGGTTCATCTAGCCCAGTGTCAACCTCCAACAGAGGAGTGCACACCAGTTCACAAAGGAATTATTCTTTCCCTGTTATTCCCTGTTGGATGTCATCAATATGCTGATGACACCCAACTGCCGGGCCTGGGTCTCATTTTCAGCTGACCCAGGCCCGGCAGTCTCGGTGCTTACTGGGCATTTAGTGGCATGGGGAACTGGATGAGGGCAAGCCATCTGAAGTTGAATCCTGACAAGATGGAGGTGATGCTGGTGCGAGGGGCCAGGGGGTTAGTGATCCCCATCATTGATAGGGTTCATACCTCCTTGGTCCCCCAGGTTTTTAGTCTGGGGGTGCTCCTCGATTCACAGCTCCACTTGGATGTTCAGATGGCAACTGTGGTGACGAGCATGTTTTACCAGTTACATCTGGTACGATGGTTTCAGCCATATATCTCAGACTCCAACCTTGCCACTATCATCCATGCCTTCATCACCTCAAGACTGGACTACTGTAATGCGCTCTACATGTGGCTACCCCTGGTGACGCTTCAGAGGCTGCAGCTTGTGCAGAATGCGGCAGCCCATCTCCTTACAGGGATGGGTTGCGGTGTGTATATCACACCCATGCTCTGTTTGCTGCACTGGCTGTCTATAGTCTTCTGGGCCCGATTCAAGGTGTTGGTTCTTACTTATAAAGCCCTACACAGGCTGGGCCCTACTTACCTGCGGAACTGCCTCACCCCCCAGGTTCTGGAGGATCAGCCCCTGCAGTTGACTGGGTGTACCCTTCTTGAGGTCCGTCGAGTTTCTTGGGAGATGACTATGGAGAAGGTATTCTCAGTGGCCGCCCCGAGGCTATGGAAGTCCCTCCTGCTAGCAGTCCATTTGTCCCCGGACCTTCCCTCCTTCCGAAGACAATGCAAGACCTGGCTATTTCACCAGACCTTTGGTGGGGGAGACGGGTAATGAGGGTGGGGGAGGTTGTTTGGGGGGGGGGGTTTAGCTCCATCAGCTACTATGTTTTTATAGAGCTCAGATTTTATATTGTATTTTATGGTTTTAACAATGCTGTCTTGTAAGCCGCCCCAAGCTGCCGTAGGCAGGAGGGGGATATCAAATGATGATATAAATAAATTAATTAATTAAATACTCCCAGCCGTCAACAGAGTTCTCATCCCCAGACCAACTTCTGATCTTCTAAGAACTTATCCAAGCTCCTTCCGAAACCAGTTATCCTGTTCGCCTTCACAACAAGCCCTCACCCCCAGGCAAACAGTTCAACAGCTTTATTTGTATACCTAGTGAAAAAGTACTTAGTTTATTCTAAATCTGTTGTCATTGGGCATTGGGCAACTTCACTGGGCATCCCCTAGTGCTCGTACAGTGCGAAGTAAATAAAACTGTCCTCATTTACCCCACCGATCAAGATTTTGTAAACCTATAGCCTATTCCCCTCCAACCCCGCTCACTTTTATCTTTTCTAGGCTGACAAACCCCTAACACAGGTGTCTCCATTCATTTGAACTGCTCAGGGGCCCAACTGAAGCTGGTTTTTATTCATCCCCTTTTCCAGTTCCTGGATCTGGCCCTGAGTACTGAAGAATGAGCTCAGGGCAAGTGAATAGAGATGAGGGCATCCACACAAGGATAGGAGACAGATCCATGCCACAGGTTCATGATTTGGATCCTCCTCTTCCTAAGCGCAGCTCCCAAGCACCCTCACCCCCAACTTTTATATGGCTCTTAGAGCTTGTACTAATTTCCAAAGTGGTTCTTCAGAGGTAAAGGTTCCCCATCCCTCACCTAACTTATTGAGCATCTCCTTGTATAGAAACCTTCGATCATTTTTGTTGATCTTCTCTACACCATTTCCATTTCTACCAGGTCATTTCTTAGATGGGTTGACCAGAGCCACACACAGTATTCAAGGTGTGAGATGGGTGGAGGCGTCTGTGTAAATACCACTTGCGGTGGGAGTAGGTGGGTGTGTGCTCCCGCGCAACACCCATCTCCACCCACCACCCACCCACGGAGCAATCAGCAGTGGTGTCCGTTGCTCCATGGGTGGGTTGTGTGTGGCGATGGGTGTTGCGCAGGAGCACACAGCCACCTACATCCACCGCAATTGATGTTTACACAGATGCCTCCACCCGTCTCCAGCCAGAGAAACTGGGTGGAGGCATCGTGTGTGAAAAAGGCCCTTGTTGATTGGCTGCAGTGTCTCCCTGCAACATGTATAATAAAATGTAACACCCATTTTATCAGTGTTAGAGTGTCTGTGTAAAAGTGGCCTAAGTTCCGGATGCATTCTTCACACACACACTGCCCTGAGGCAGCCTAAAGTACCCGCCCCTGTAGACGTGAGGGGCTGTCATGGAAACCAAGTGATCACAGCTGCCTGGAGCAAAGTAGTTTACCAGGAGAACTTTTTACACACAAAAGTCCTGGGAGAAGTTCTACACAAACGTTCAAAGAGCCAGATGTTTAATATCTGGGTGAGTGATTTAGACACTCAGAAAGTTCAGGATGTAATAGCAAACATGCAGGAGAAATGTGTGTGTAAAAACATCCAGTGACTCCATGATCCTTTTCCCAAGCAGTAACACCTAATTTATTTATATTATATTATTTATTATTAATTATTATTATTATATAGTGCCTGGCACTGTACAATCATTAGCTATTGGTCTGTCCCCAAGGGACTTAGAATCTAGGAGAGACAAGGGAGAGACAGTTGCACGTGTTTAACTTAGCTACAGGGGAGAAGGGGACCCTGAATGAAAGGGTAGTAGAGGAAGCAATTTGTGGGGATGCAGAGTAAGAGAAAATCTGATGGAAGAGGTAGGTTTTCAGGAGAGATGAAGCAGAATTAATGTGTTCAGGGAAGGAGTTCCAGGAGTAGGGGGCAGCACAAGAGAAGGGTGAAGATGGTTCGGGGAGCAGGAGACTTGGGGCCAAACGAGAGTGGTGGCACAGGAAAAGCAAAATTCCTGGGTGGGAATGCTGTGGGAAACAAGTGTCGAAAGATGGGGAGAGGAAAACCACGAAGAGCCGTGAAGGTAAAGACTAGGAGTTTGTGCTAATGTGAAAGGGAAGAGGAATTCAGAATTTAGAACTCAACCTCAGTATAGTTAAGATTATTTTTTCCCTATGTGCATCACTTTCAACTTGTCACTGAATTTTACTATAGATATAAATACTGTTAATATATAAATTAACAGTATCTCTTTTACAAAGATATTTCGACTCCAAATAATGAAAAACTGTCAGACTGTCCAAGGTCAACCTGCAAGTAGCACAGACAGGAAAAGTACCCACAGCTCTGAAGTTCCATCCATTTTCTAACGCCCCTTGCAAAAAATGGCACAAGGGACTGGTGAACCAGGTATCTTTTAAGGGAAACCATTCCCTACCATTTAGCTGTGAAAGGCAGCAGAAAATGTTACTCCATGCACGTAGCTCAGATTAACTTTGAAACTCTTAACAGACACTAGTTAGATTATTCAGAATCACTGCATATGGCAAGTACACATGTATTAGGAAACCTAAATGTGCTATACTTTAACTGGTATACTTTTACTTTGGCCGTTTTTACACAGACGCCCCACCACCACCACCTTCCTCACACATGTGCAGGTGGGTGGGGGGGCACCCGTGTGAACGCTGCAATTGGTAGGTGCCTGTGGGAATGTCGCGGGTGGTGGGTGGGGGTGCGTGCACGCTCCCACACTCCACCCACCTCCACCCATCACCCACGCATGGAGCAACAGGTGCCAATGCCCGATGCTCCGTGTGTGGAGATGGGTGGAGGTGGGTGGGGGTCCATGGGAACACACCCCCATGCACCGCCCACCCACCACACCACCCACCCATCCCCCCACGCATCCGCACCCATTAGAAAAAGGCCTTCAACTGGTGGGAAGCCCATGGAAAGGAGATGTTGCCTGTTGACTCTGTGGCCTCAAGAATGCAAGCCTCAAGCTAACAATTGAAGATAATAGCAAATTATTGAAAATTTAAATGTTATCATTTTCTGTAAAAGTCTACTATCCTGTTCTACCTATTTAATATAAAGAAATAAATATTCACAGTTAGGTTTGGTGAATCTAAGGTCTGGGAGTAATCCTGCTCAATGGGAAGCCAAAGGCAAAAATGGTTTTAACGTAAGCAGGCTTGGGCCCTCTAATAGAATGAAGCATAAAATTAAGGACCAACATTTTCATCAGCTGCTTTTTAATTAAACATTTAAACAGCAAAACTCTACTGTGCATGGCAGCTATTCAATTAAAATAAAATGGACAGTGAGGCTGGAGTGACGTTCATTAGCGTCACACTTCTGTTGAATTCTGATGATGTCAAATCTAAAAACAGGGACGAAGCCTGAAATTATTTGGGGTTGCAATCCCTGGTGCTGAGACGTAAGAGTTTGAGGGACATCTCAACTTATTTTTATTTTTGGAGTTATTATTTGGGGAGATAGAAGTATTCATTCTAAGCACTCCTCGAAGAAGAAAATATACAAACTGTTTGATCCACGCTTCAAAAACCCAAATAAACAAAGCAAATTTCCAATGCTGAAAAAATGTTATAATCATCACATCTGCATTTCCTCGGTCTGGAAATGAAATGCGTCAGTTTCTCACCGTTCAAAACAAACTTGAGTCAATTGGAGAGAGTCTTCCGGTTGGCAGGATTTAAATTAGTAGGTTCAGAGCCAAGACTGTCCCTTAAACCAGTAATATTCTAGCTTAGCATATATTTTGAAAGCTATTTAACCATTTAGGTAGTTGCCACAAGACACAAAAACAGATTGTAGGCTTGATCATGTGGGGAGAAATCCTACTTCTATTGAACTCAGTGAGAAAAACAACATGTACTGATTTCAGCTAAAGTTCTTATTTGGTAAGACTCCCAGTGACGTCAAGTGTAGATTCAGATTTGTAACATTCAGGCCAGGCACAGTGAGTTTCTTCAGGATCTTGTCCTCATATCACATGACGACACACCGAGCGTGTTTTTAAATGAGATGGGCAGGGGGGGTGTAGACGGTCGGTGCATGGGGCAGGTGCGCGGGTGTCTTGTGTGGGCGAACGCTCCAAAACAAGCAGATTTTTCAAGAATGCCCCGTGCATGGACTGGGTGGGTGGTGTGTGGGTCACAGGAGTGCTCACCCCCATGCACTGCATTCAAATAAGACATCCCCCCCTCATGGACGGTGGGTGTCCATGCATGGGGGTGTCATGTAAAAACACCCGTTGTCTTGGAACAGGCCATGGGAGACACAATTAGAACAACAGCAGACAGATGAGAGAAGTGAATGGCAGCAACACAACAAAGTGTATGTATCTGCAACTTCATGAATTCATCCCCCTTGTCAATTCTAGATTGCAAACCTGTTGCGCAGGGACTTGTCTCTTATTACAACTGTGCAGTGCCTGGCCCATTGCTGGTGCTATAGAAATACAGTAATTTTATTTACTTAGATTTGTAGCCCACCCTATTCCTATAGGTTCAAGGCTGCCCCGAGCTGCTGTGTCAGGAGGGGCGGGGTATCAAGACTTTTTATAAATAAATAAATAAATAAAATAAGACAGATGACAGATTAAAAAAAACATATAAAACAACAAGTTACACTATATAATCAAAACCCTTCCCCTCACCACAAAATCCACCACTATCGCCCCTCAAAACCAAACCTTATCCCCACCCACCAAATGCCATCCAAATAAAAAGACTTGCATTGCCGCCAGGAAATGCTAAAGCCCAGACTTTAAGAAGCCTCAGAGTTGTTCTGAAAATGTGAAGCAGCCATCAAGAACATCTATCTATGCAGCCTTGAACGCTTGGTGCACTGATGGTACTTGAAAGAGGGCACGCCTGGTTTACCTCAAGGGTAGTGGTGGAGCCTAGGAAAGGAGGCCATGAAATGCAAGACAGACAGATAATGCCTAAAGAAGGGCCTTGTGTGGCCTGAAAGCTTGCATATTCTCACCAACAGAAATCGGTCAAATGAGGGAAATCATCTAAACTACTTTGTCTACATCTCTTGCATTTGGGACCAACCCAGCTTCCATACTCCCACTCCAAAGAAACCAAGCAGGAGCTTACTATCACACAACCGCTGTAATGTATAAAGCTCAATTTTAACCTTTAAGGAATTGAACTGAACTGCCACCAGAAGTCAGACTGGTGATGACTCTTCTAATGAATCCTTTAAGACCTTCTCTTAGGCAATTAAAATGAAACACACATTTTAAAAACAAAAACAAACAAAAAGCAGGCAAGGGAGCATAACAGTTTTGTTTTCCTCATGTTGATCCAACACTACTGCAGCAAATATATTTGATTTCAAAAGCAGTACAGTACATTAAACATGTGCACTGGGCCCAATTCTGCCCTTGGTTACACCTGTAAAGCTGCAGCTCTAATCGATTGAAGGGAAAAAATCCCCCCTTCCTTACCCTCCCACAAAGGATCCCCTTGAAGTTTCATGTTTGAAGGCTGCAAACAATATGTTGATTTCCAAGCCTGCATGTCAGTTTGTCCAACCTTTCCCTCACTATGCTGCATGTCCTCCCCAATAGACTCCCCATTGTACCAAGCTGACCCCTTTTGCAAATAGCCTAACCCCATGCCTGCTGACTTCATTGAGGTCTATTATACACCCCCTGCTCTCCAATCTTTAGTGAGTAAATCCTGGCCTCAGAAGAAAAGCCCTTACAGAGTGGGAAAGTACTATTAGTTCTGCTTATAAAAGACACCCTTCTGGAGTGGGATTTTACCACGCTTTACTGGACACAGATTTTCTGTGATTTAAAATAGGCACAAGCATCTAAAACTACACGAAAGGAAGTTTTAACCCCCCTTTTAAAGCTCAAGTGTTTAGAATGACACACACACACCCTCCACACACACACACACACACACACACACACTCCAAGCTCATGTCAGTGAATTAATAACTACACTGGGAAGTTTGGGGGTAGGGTAGGGGAGCTCTCTTAATCCTCTAGCAAAGAGACTGCTCCTCTTGTGGCACACGTGAAAACAAAGTCCCATGACCACAAAAGAATCCACTTTTTCTGAAAACATTATTCAGAACACAAATACAGTTATATCATCAACCTGGCAAAAATACAGTTCCCCAATACAAACACGCTGCATCGTTTCCGCAAAGGACTCTGATCCCAAGACCAGAGCTAGTGCTACGCTTTTGTTATCGCTAAAAGGAAGAATCCATGTGGAACTGGTCACCTAGCGCATTAAAAAAAGCAAAACGCCTGCTTGCAAAGAGTTCCTGAAATTTACCTTGCTTCCAAATAGGCACAGTGATTCCCTAGCCCCCAAGCAAGTCCGCGCCACCGAGCTATAAAGAACTCCTCCAGCTAAAAGAACCCCCACCCGCTTACCGTCGGTCTGTGGATGAAGCGTCTTCAGATTGTCCCCAACTGCAGAAAGCAGGAGCGTCCCAGGATCCTTGCAATTGTTAGGAAGAGCAGGAGTGGAAAAGCAGGAGCAGCACAAATCAGACTGTAGCTTGGCTCTGATCTCATTGCACTCCTCTCTCCAGCTGCTGCTGCTACTGCAGCCCCCTCTAGGAAACTCTTCCAATCTCTGCTCGCTCCCTCCACCCCCTCCGCCCCCCTGATTGCTTTCCCAGTCCAGATAAGCAGGCACACAAGCAAGTCATAAATCAGGCAGACTCTGCAAAGGTGAGGTACGACGTACAATGCAGAAAGTTATATTCCCTGCGTCTGACTCTGATCCCCGCGACAGCTCTGTCTTTTACTAAAAAAGTGTTCCTTTGCTTGGCGAGACAACACAATGCTGTACCCGCTCAAGGAAACCTGCGGAATGCATTACAATACTCTGCAGGGAGGCAGAAGATTAAAGCTACTGGGGAGTTAGTGAACTCATAGGTGGATGCATCACGGGGCATATTGTGCATACTGCTATTATGCACAATATGCCCCGTGCACTTAGACACTAGAGGGAAACCAACAACGAATACGTACACAGTTGATAGCTTCTTTAGTTACCTAGGACATGTTCTGTGGAAATCGGTTTTACTTTGGAATCCATCTCAAGTGCACTAATCCTCTCAAGTGCACTAAACCAATGGGTTTTTTCCGGAGTAGGAGACAAAGTACTCTGGGAAAATTAGGAGTACATACTCCACTTTTTACATAATATGAACAGGACGTCAAGAGGTCCGTTTCATCACAGTGCCCTGTTGTGGCATTTGGGGAGGGGGGGAGGGTCTGTTGGTTTGGAGCTGCAGTGAGAGTGTTACTGAAGTGGAGTTGTTACATTGGCTTAATGCAATCTCAACTTCGGTTTCTCCTTGTTCATCAGAACGTGCCCTGATGTCAGGATTCTTCTTGCAGTCCAAATACAGAGGGGGAACGGGTGGTCCGTGCCCTACAAGGAACTTTAACAGTGATGTGCGAGTGAGGAAAGGTAGTGGGGTCCCTGCCAGAGACAATCAGCCGCCGCCTCCTCTCCCTTCCCTCTGCACCTGCCATGGTGCTGTGGAGACAGCCCTGAAGCTGTAGCTGTAGGCACTAGGCATGTATAAGCCTGCACATCTGGAGCTCTAGGAGAAAGTACTTTCTGGGCACACTGCCTCTTGGACTTCCCAACAGAATGGGGCAGGTTCTGAACCCCTCCACAAGTCGGGTCAGCATCTGACTGCCACAACACAGCCTTACTCCTAGTCTGGAATTCACTTAGTCCAGTCCTTTGATAATGTCTCTCTCTCTCTCTCTCTCTCACACACACACACTCCATTATGTAGCTGTAAAACATTATGCTTTAGCATTTATTAGATATTGTTTTATGGAAAGGGGGTTATTTTTTACTGTAATTGGAGGATGAATCTTTGTACATATGTACCTGATTGCTCCTTATTTGTATTGTGAGGGTAAATGGGAGGGCAGGAGTTGGGTATAGCTACAGACTATACAAGCTTTGGGGCAGAAGGGTACATGTCTGGAAGGGTGTTTAGGTGCAGAGAGGGACAACCCTGGGAGTGAATTGGTAGGACAGGCTATGGGACGGGTGATTCCAGTCAGGTTTTTGTCTGGGGTATAGCACGGAGACTGCACTTGTGGCCTTATCTGTAATAAAATAATAAAATAATAATAATAATAATAATAATTAATTAATACACATTCATGTATACTCCCACAAATGTAACAAATACATAATCATTTGTTATGCAAAACCCATAAGAAACTCACACTCATTTGGTTAATTATGAAAGAGTACCCAGTGTTGCATTTGAAAAGATGTGTGTCAGGAGTCTCAGAATAAGATAGCAGAACATTTAAATTAACTCCAGTGCAAATTTATATTTATATTTGATGTCAATTTTATTAATGTTTTTTTATATTATAAGCTGCCCCAGGCTGCCTGTGGCAGGATGGGGTGGGATAATAAGAATCTTAAATAAATAAATAAATAAATAAATTGAATAAATAATGCACTTTGTGTGTTAAACTCTGTAAAACCCCTTATCCAGACCTTTCAAATCCAATTCCTTCCTTATTCCACTAGGTCAACTATGGGTAAAAACAAACGTGACAGTGGCCTGCTTTGGACTGGACCTCATCTGTATGTGTGTGCAGGAACCACCAGATGTTGGCCCAGGTCATGTCAGCGACTAGCCTGGGCTGTCACCTTGAAACACCTTCAAGGTCCCGGCCTGGATTAAGGCCCACCCAACTGGGCCAAAGCAGAGCACAGCAGTATATCATTTCTGGTGTGCACCGGCAACCTGACCTAGGTTGGGGGGCCCCCTGACTGGCCACCATGGTGGGGGGACGGGGTACTGGTCGCAGGGCTGGCCAACCACATTTGTGATTCTCTCTGCCCTCCACAGTGCCCTGGCTATGGGCACGTTTGTTCTGCACTCCAGCCTGCGTCCACTGTGGTTTTCCTTGACTGGGCCAGGTTAGGCTGCCGGTGTACCACTATCACATGTGTTTTTACCCTGTGTGTCACTCATTTCATGGGACAGTCCCACAAATTGTCCCATCACCCCACTTTTGAAGGGAAGTCTCCTCAAGTGCTCCACCACCCACCAGTGGTGGAATCTAACTGGGAATTTGGCAGCAGGGAAGCTCTTCCAGAACTAAAATGTTCTGTGCTCTGCACCTGCCCGTATGCAGAGCACAGTTACCCACCTCAGCTGCTTCACTGCTGCACCTGTGGAGCGACAAGTATCCAGCATTGCTGCGACTTTCCACCCACCAGCCTTTGCCACCCCCACCCACCCCCCTGCATGATGCATGCGACTCAGCAGTGAGAATGCGCAAGTATGTGTGCTTAACACATGGTTGCAGTTACAGTAACATTTCCTTTATCTGGACACCTCCCTAAACCAGATATTTTTGTCCCCAAAGATGTTCAAAAAAAGAGGAGTTTCTGCCATCTGTGGTATGGAGTTTCAAGCCTTATGTCCCTTCACAGCCTCCAAGGTCAGCCGGGGGCCCCCTCTTGCAAGTTCCATTATTTCATCACATCCATGTGTCAAGGGCAAAAGGAGTAGCCACTGAGAATGCCTTTCTTTTTGGCAAAAAGAAAGGCATTCTCCGTGGCGACTCCACAGTCCTGGAACTCCCTTCCCATGGAGATTAGCAAAAGTCCAAACATCTTCTGGAGACAAGATTAGACGTAGTTATTTGGCCAAGTATTTAGCAGGCAAGGTTAGGATTCAGGGTATAATTTAGGGGATGGGAAAGGGTACTTAAATTATTTTTATATATACCAAATATACCCAAAATGCAAGCTATGTGTCAACATTTTCACACCTTTTGAAACTGAAATTTCCAAAATTTCACTGACAAGAATTTGAGATTTCTCTAGATAGATGTAAGAAACACCTCAGATTATTAAAAACAGCAAAATTTAGATCAACTTATGGCCTTACTTCTGTCATTTCAGTTGATCTTGTACTTTAAAAGCATTTTTAGTGGAGTCAAATTTCACTGTTGTTCCATTCCTGCCAACCAATTTGAATTAGCAGTTGATGAGACTTTGCACAGGGGGCATGAGCTCCCCCCTCTAATTGCATCACTGGCTCCTGTCAACTGGGGGGAAAAATCAGCAGTGCAACTGGGCAAAACTGGGAAAGCATCAATTCTCAATTATTATTATTATTATTATTAACAAACATTTATATAGCGCAAGCAGTGTACCTGGCACTTTACAAAGTAATAAAATAGACAGGGTCCCTGCCCCTAGGGCTTACAATCTGAGAGACAGGAGCTGGGGGAGAGACTTAGGAAGGGGAACAGAGGGAGAGACAAGGGGTCTAACATTCATGAAGATGCGAGGTCTCAAGTGCACGTACTTGGCTTGGTTACGATGAGAATGACAGCAGGCAGGTCCATGTTGCAAGGATAAGGGTAAACCGATTGTAGGTATAGGAATAGTGGCTCAGCAGGATAAAGAGTCAGACAGAGCAGAGCGAAAGAGGTGAGTTTTAAGGAGAGATTTGAAGGTATGAAGGGAGGGGGCAAGGCGGATGTGGACAGGGAGGGAGTTCCAGGCATGGGGGGCAGCAAGTGAGAAGGGACGAAGGCGCTTAGGGGAGCAGGGAAGGCGTGGAAGGGTGAGAGAAGGGACAGAGGAGGAGCGAAGTGCACGGGCTGGAGTATGGAGGGCGATAAGTGCAGAGAGGTAGGGGGGAGCAAGGTTGTGAAGAGCTTTATAGGTGAAGACTAGGAGCTTGTGCAGGATTCGTTCAGGAAGGGGAAGCCAGTGAAGCGAAGAGAGGAGGGGCTGCACATGGTCGAAGCGACTGGCGAGGTAGATGACCCTGGCAGCAGAGTTTTGGACAGAGATGAGGGGAGAAAGGTGAGACCGGGGAAGGCCAGTGAGAAGGAGGTTACAGTAATCGAGGCGAGAGATGACCAGAGCATGAACAAGAGTTTTGGCAGACGAGACAGAGAGAAAAGGGCGAATCTTAGCAATGTTATGGAGGGAGAAGCGACAGGATTTAGCAACAGAGTCAATGTAGGGTTTAAAAGAAAGGGCTGAGTCAAAGATGAAGCCTAGGCTACGGGCTTGGGGGACAGGCAGGATGGTGACTCCATCAATAGTTATTGACAGTGAGGAAGGAGAGGAAGGATGAGGGGGGAAGATAAGGAGTTCAGTTTTAGCCATGTTGAGTTTGAGTTGACGTTGAGACATCCAGGTAGAGATGTCAGAGAGACAGTTGATGAGACGAGCTTGAACAGAGGGAGAGAGAGAGGGAGTAGAGAGATAGAGTTGAGTGTCATCAGCATAGAGGTGGTATTGGAAGCCATGGGAGGCAATGAGTTTGCCTAAGGATGAGGTATAGATCGAGAAGAGGAGAGGGCCAAGAACAGAGCCTTGAGGAACACCAACTGAGAGGGGGAAGGAGGAGGAGGCGGAGTTGGAGAGAGACACATTAAAGGAGCGGTCAGAGAGGTAGGAGGAGAACCAGTTATGGACAGAGCCACAAAAGCCAAGGGAGTGAAGGGAATCCAGCAAGAGTGAGTGGTCAACAGTATCGAAGGCAGCAGAGAGATCAAGGAGGACAAGAATGGAATAGAGACGTTTAGATTTAGCCACCAGAAGATCGTTGGTGATCTTAGCGAGAGCAGTTTCAGTAGAATGAAGGGGGCGGAAGCCAGATTGGAGGGGGTCAAGGGAGGAGTTGGAGGATAGGAAGTCAAGGCAGCGGGAGTAGACAACACGTTCAAGCAGCTTGGAAGCAAAAGGAAGGAGTGAGACAGGACGATAGCTAGAAGGGTCAGAGGGGTCAAGAGTGGACTTTTTGAGAATAGGAGAGACTGTGGCATGTTTGAAGGCAGAAGGGAAAGAGCCAGTAGAGAGGGAGAGGTTGATGATGTGCAGGAAGGAAGGGGCGACAGTGGGAGTAATGGAGGTGAGGAGGCGGGAAGGAATGGGATCAAGGGGGCAAGTGGAAGGGTTGGAGGAGGAGAGCAGAGAGGAGATTTCCTTAAGGGAGGCAGGGGAGAAGGAGGACATGAGAGAAGGAGGGGGAGGAGGGAGAGGGGTGGGAGTGGGAAGAGAGGAGTGGGAAGCGATGTCGAGGCGGATCTTGTCTATCTTGGAGGTGAAGAAGGAGGCAAGATCCTGAGCAGAAAGGGAAGAAGGAGGGGGAGGACAGGGAGGCTTGAGGAGGGAGTCAAAGGTAGAGAACAGGCGGCGAGGGTCCCGAGAACAGGACTCAATGCGGGAGGCATAGTAGTGTTGTCTAGCAAGGGAGATAGCAGAAGTAAGGGTGGAGAGACAGAATTTGAAGTGAAGGAAGTCAGCGTGAGAATGGGATTTGCGCCAGAGTCGTTCAGCAGCACGAGTGCAAGAACGGAGGTGGCGGATACTAGGGGTGAGCCAAGGACGGGGGTTGTGGGAGAAGGCAGGGCGGGAAGAGAGAGGGGCATGGGAGTCAAGTGTGGAGGAGAGAGAGGCGTTGAGAGCAGAGACAGCGGAGTCAGGGGAGGAGGAAGAGAAGACTGTAGGAAGAAGGGGAGAGAGAGAGGAGGCAAAGTCCAGGGGATCAATAGCTTGAAGGTCACGGAAGGGGCGTAGAGAAGGGGAAGAGGAGGGGGGACAGTGGAAAATGTTGAAAGAGGCAAGGAAGTGGTCTGATATAGGATGAGGATCGAAGGAGATCTGGGTTAATGGTGGAGGCAAAGGGATAGCATGGAGAACTGGGAACCACAGAAAATCCAATTGACTTTATAAGTAAAGGGGGAAGAGTCCAGTCAAAACACCAGAAAGGGGTGCTCCCGCCCTGAGTGGGGGCAGTTTGTTACCTGCCAACTCCTGTAACCTGGTCGATGGGGGGCAGGGGCTGATATGACCCCGCCTGGTGGCTCAGGAATTATATGCCCTTGCCAGGTGGGCCAGCCTAGGGGAGAGGAGACTGCCCAAGGGAGGAGCTGACCGGTGCAGCCTGCCTTAAAAGGTGCCACAAATCCTCTTTGACCATGGCTACATGGTGAAAAACATCCACCTGCCTGTTATGCCTGGTTTAGAGCTGTTTAGGGCTTCCATTGGTGAAGTTTGCTATTAGCTGCTCTAGGTTCTAAGCTGGTCTCTGTATTCAGGGCTAAGAAGGAATTTTTCACTTGTCTCGATTGGCAAATGGCAAGGGGGTTTTCACCTTCTTTACAGCAGCTGCAGGGAAGGCGCTTACTAGGTGCTGAGCATTTAAGCTATATGCTGTCATCCATTTTCATGTCGCAACTTTGGTGAATAGCTGCTCAGGAACCATGTTGTGGCAGCACTCCTTAAGAGTCGGGAGGTATAGGACCTCCCTGCACCGCACAGTGAGGGGGAAGGTAACAGTGTAATGGGGTGGGGTCTAGTCCTAGGCTATGTACAACTGGTCTGGAAATACCCCTCCCAGCCCCTACTAGGGTCATATCACATGGGATGGGGGCGGGACAAGCGGTCTAGGCCAGACCCTCAATCTCACTACCATCTATGGTTCCCTTGCTGGTATTGGTCACAGGCATGTGTGGCGATTTGTACTGCCCACTGTAATATTCAATAAAGTTGCTGCCAATGCCATTCCACAATACAGTGTCTTGTCTGGTTCCTATGTGGTGGTGTGGGCACAAGTGGCTTTGCTGCCCAGAAGTAGAGAGAACCAGGTAGGTCTGCCAGATAAGTGTCAAAAATAAGAAGCACTCTGGTAACCTTACACTACTCCAACTGATCCCTCGTCCCTTCCCCATCTCTCCATTGCCAAATCCTGCCACATTCTCCCTCCACAACATTGCCAAGATCTGCCCTTTGATGTCTGTCTCCTCTGCCAAAACTCTCATCCACGCCCTAGTCATCTCACGCCTCGACTATTGTAACCTCCTCCTCGATGGCCTTCTCCACTCCCACCTTTCTTCCCTTATCTCTGTTCAAAACTCTGCTGTCAGGATCATCCACCTAGCCCGTCGCTTTGACCATGTGCAGCCTCTCCTCTCCTCTCTCCACTGACTCCCTCTTCCCGAGCGTATTCTGCACAAGCTCCTCATCTTCACCTACAAAGCCCTTGGCAACCTCACTCCCCCCTACCTCTCTGCCCTGATCTCCCTCCGAACCCCTGCTCGAGCAGTCCACTGCTCCTCCATCCCCTCCCTCACCCTCCCACGCCTCCCCTGCTCCCCCAACCATCATCATCCCTTCTCCCTTGCTGCCCCGCATGCCTGGAACTCCCTCCCTGCCCTCGTCCGCCTTGCCCCCACCCGCCACGCCTTCAAGTCCCTCCTCAAAACCCACCTCTTCTGCTCCGCTCTTACGAACTCCTGCTAAGCACCTGTTATCTGCAAACTCCCAATTTACTGTAACCAAGCCAAGAACGTGTACCTGAGCTCTCACAGCCTCATGAATGTCGCATCCCTTCTCTCCCTCTGTTTCCCCCTTCCCTGTCTCCCCTCTTTAGATTGTAAGCTCTTGAGCAGGGACTATGTCTATCTTATTCTTTATAAGGACCAGGTAAATTGCTTGCCCTATATAAATGCTTATAATAATAATAAGGGAACAGCCAAAAGAAAAGTGCATCATATAACCCCGCCCTATTTGGAATTGACTACATTAAGGCATTCACTTAATAGTTTCTTCCACTTACTATATAATTGCATAGCTCCTGGTTTCCTAAACACTCTACATCAGGACCAGGATGTCCTACTGGTGATGATACAGAATGCACCACTTCTAGACCCTTGATGCCACCTTTCTGTGTCCCGAGACAAGATGGGGGTTCCCAAAGATGGACTCACTCTCACAGTGAACTTTCCAAGGCTGATATCAAAGCACAGGAGACCCCAGATGGTACATATCTCACCACCCTCGTCTAATGTCGATACCCACAAAGGTTTCATGGATGTATTCAGAAAAAATGCTTTGGCACCTCCAAAAAACAGTGTCATGCTGACGCTTTGAGGTGCTTCATGGACTGCAATATGTGACTTTGCCTCATGTTGTGGGACACTATTACTTTAAGAGGCGTTTACCCAATTCTTGGGCTCCTGCAGGGAGTCAGAGTGTGTACTGAGAGAACTTGTAAGCAGAACTGGGTATGCAGAGCTGCCAGAAGGAAGCCCTCTGTCTGAGACTAGATAAACCCTCCTGGATATAGTTCAAGAACGTTGTAAATAAACTGCTTTACTACAGAAACTATAGTTGCTGGTGGTGTTCTGGAGAACACATGGTACCAGAAGTGTTTCTGACCTGCAGAGTGCTTCAGGCCTAGCCTGCTGAGAGCTGATTGCCTCACGAAAACCTCATGCCTGCTGTGAGCATCTACAGGCTGAGAATATGGAGGGACTCAGAACTCTGAAAACGCTTGATATGTCCAAAACGCAGCAGAAAATTTGAAGCAGTTTAGACAGGAGTTTAAGTTATTCCTGAAGGCCGGTGCTGGAGCTAACAGGCATGATGAGCAGAAAGTGGCACTCCTGCTGAATATTGCAGGCCCACAGGCATTTGATCTTTTTAATAACTTGCAACTGAATGATGAAGAGCAAGCTAGCTTTGAGACTGTGATGCTTAAATTTGAGCAATATTGCATTCCTAAGGTGAATGAAACCTTTGAAAGATACCAGTTTCATCTAACGAAACAGAAGGCGGGATAAACTTTTGAAGCTTTTCTCACTGGCTTAAGACTCCTGAGTCATACTTGCAATTTTGGGGGACTAAGAAACTTCCTCATCAGAGAGCAAGTTGTAATGGGTATTAAAGACTCAGACTTACAAAAAAGGCTTTTAGAGGATCCAGATCTAACTCTGGACAAAGCAATAAGGCTGTGTCTGTCAGGCAGCTGAATATAGGAAGACAGACTGCAAGTCTTAGAAAGTACTCCTACTGATACAGTTTTGGAGGGAAAACTCTGCAACACAGGGTAATTTCAGATGTTACGTTACCACACTCAACCACGGTGAATCCCCCATGGTGGCGAATGGTCCCATAACGTCTGGTTGCTCGCCACCAGATGTTCACCATGGTGAACCACCAGCGGTGAGCAAAATAACCACACTTTCGAGGATGATCTGGGCACCATCTCCAAAAGCTTGGTTAATTGAACCATGGCCCAGAATCGGCTGATGGTAACGTCTGTTACCACTGCCAATTCCGGGCCGTGGCCCAGACCCCGGGTCAGAATTGGGCGCAGCGGCCAGATTGGCCGCTGCGCCCACCCGTCTCCAGGAGGACAGGCAGCTGGGGGAGCGTGGGGAGGTGGGGCTATGCGGCCACGCGTTGCACCACACAGCCCCGCCCTCCCCCCCCCCTGGAATCGGCCGGCACGTCTGTTGGACGTGATGTTTTGATTCTGGCACAGAATCAAAAGGTGATTCCGTGACAGGGCCAATAGGCACCCCGTCACGTCTGAAATCACCCACAGTTACAGCCCACACTAAACAGCACAAGTTAAAATTAGTGCTGAAATGCTGTCCTCTGTTTTCCTCGGAAAACACCGAGGACCAAGGTACTTGACTCAATTTTCTGAGTTTTTGAGGAACGCCCCCCCAAAACTTCAGAACTCAGAAAATCCTCTACCAAGTGTAGGGAAGTGGGCTGAAAGCTGGCGCTAGGCCCCTGCTCACCCTTCTCTGGTCCCCACTGGCCAGGGAGAGAATAGGCCAGCAGGGACCATGGAAGGGTGGGCAGGGACTCAGTGGTGGGGGGCTGAAGGAGGAGGGGGCTGAGGGGTAGAGTACTCACTGGCACTATATAAAAGCTAATAATAATAATAATAATTAATAAAAATAAATCATTAATACTCACACTCCGGAGGTAAATTAAAAAAAAAAAAACAGAAACAAAACTTGGCATGCTCAGAAGGGGCCATTCAGCCAAGCATGACAAGCTTTTTAAAAAAAAACACACAAAAAAAAAACTTACCTGGAATGGAGGAACCCCTGCATCACTGAAATCCCTCTGGAGGGTGAATACTCTGCACCTCAGCCCCTGCTAGCTGCCTACTCACCTCTTCTATGACCCATTCCTTTCCCTTCCTCCACCCCCCCAACTCCCTCTGGCCCCCTCCTTGGCCCCCGCCCTCAAACTTCCTGAGTATTCTTCGAGGGTCCTCAGACCAGTCCAAGCACTCCGGACCGGTCCTCAGACACTTGCCCTAATTAAAATGGGTAAAGCAGCAAGGAAACATGGCAGGGGACAATAGTAAAAATAAGGATTGCACACACTGTGGAAACAGACAGGTGCCAAGGCAATGTCCAACATTTGGGCAAACATGCCACATATGCAAGAAAGTAAAGCAACAAAAAGGAAACAAAGTGTCCAAGTTGTTCACAGTGCAGACAGTTGCAATGCCAGTTCACATGGAGAACACTGTGTGCAAGACACAGAGGAAGATTTCTTTCTAGATACACTTGAAGGAGAGTCGGCCTCAGAGGACTGGACTATTGCACTCATGACAAATGGAACAGTTGTGAACTATAACTTTCACACTAATGCACCAGTTAATATGCTATCTGTAAATATTGTTAGTAATCTTAAAAGGAAACCTGTATCAGTAGAGCACAAAAAGGTACAGCTCACAGCATACAGTGGAGAATCAATTCCCACTATTGAGATTGACTATCTGTACGCTTGAGGTACAGGTAAATGAAACTAGGGCTAATTTAGAATTTGTGATTGTAGCAGGTCTAAAGTTTTGTTAAGAATTGGGGCTTATTAAGAATGAATGCATGAGTACAAATCAATCCACCGCCACTTTAGACCGTGACTGTAAGGTCTCAGAGCCAGTTCACATGGGTTGTTTTGATTTAAGTATATTATCGCTAGTGGCACTTTATCCCTTTATCCCGGACACAGTGAAAGACTTTACACTGTGTCAGGGATAAAGCCTGGCAAAGTGGAGAATGAATTCACTGATGTTTTCGAAGGTATGGGAAAGCTGTCAACAGAGTATAAAACAGAGTTTACAGAATCCCATGAACTAGTGACACATGTACCCAGGAAGGTGCCACTAGTGATAATAAACTTAAATCAAAACAACCCATGTGAACTGGCTCTGAGACCTTACAGCCATGGTCTAAAATGGCGGTGGATTTATTTGTACTTATTCATTCATTCATATCAATTTTTACCCTGCCCTTCCCACAAGGGCTCAGGGTGGCTTACAAAAATATAAAAAGTATAAAACATATAAACATATATAATTACATATAAACATAAAAAACATTTTAAACCCCTGTTACGGAGGAACATAGGGTCACACACGTGTGATACTGACCTACATGTAAACTACAAGCCTGGTAAATATGTAAAGCAAAACATGCAACATGTATGTAATGTTACAATTGAGAACTGTAAAACCCAAATCAGGACTGTAACACTGACCAAACTCCAAGAAGTGGGGACAGTTAAAAGATTGTGTATTGGCAACCCTTGCCAGATGGAACCCTATGGAGATGCAAATGGATCTTCATGTTTGCCTGGGTTGACTACATGAGGAAAGACCAACGGGAAACCCGGGACAAAGAAACCATGAAAGGTACTTAAGCAAGGGCCATTAAGCCAGCTTTGCTATTGCTTGCCCAGAGCCATCTTGAGCACTCTCATCTGCATCCTGCATCTTGCCAGCAAACAGGACTGGAAGACATGGGCTGAGAGAGGGGACTTTGCTTTCTAGCAACTCTAAAACTGAAGACCCAGTCGCTTACATCAAGGACTGAGAAGAACTTATGGACCTTTGTAGGGTAAGATCCTTATTTAGGAACTCAACCAGTATAGGTTAGGAATGCGTTATATTTACCTTTGATTTCTAGTAACCACTCTGTATCAACTNAGTATAGGTTAGGAATGCGTTATATTTACCTTTGATTTCTAGTAACCACTCTGTATCAACTATCTTGCTTATGTAATCAATAAACTAACTTCTTATCTTTATGAAGGAGTGTCTGTGTCTAACATTGGAACACAAGTGAGCAACAAGACTTCTCAAGCTCTTGCGAACCCAGAGATTAAAGAGTCTGTAAATGGGAAGAATCGGGCCCTTGGGTGACAAAGCAGGCTTGAATCAGTCAGAGAGGAAAACTGATTCAAGTGGGCTGTATGCGAGGGAAACTGAGTCACTCAAACCCGGTAAGGTGGGGGGTGCGGACCTCCAACCTTTGACAACCCCCTAAACCCCCCTACCCTCCAACCCTCTCCACTCATTCTCATCCTTCCCCACAACTAAACCTCACCTGCCAAATGCCTTTCTAAATTAAAAAGTTTTGCAATGCCTCTTGAAGATAGCCAGGCTCAATGGAAAGAATGATGTGCTGGTTCTGGACTATTATTCACATTATTGAGAGAGGGCTTTGCTGCCCAGTACTACAGCCACTCATGTAATAAATCACTTGATGTCTGCCTTTGTAAAACATGGTATTCCCATGGTAGTTATGGCTGATAATGGACTGCAGCCAAAGTTTCAGACTTTCCTCACAGAATGTTACTTTAAACATATCACTTGGAGTCCTGGCTATCCCCAGTCCAATGGGCTAGTCGAAAACCATAAAGTAAAACCAAAGCAAAAAAAGATAACACCTACCCTTATTTGGCTTTGCTCAACTATCAAGCTACTCCCCTGAAACACATTGTGTCTCAAGCAGAAATATTATGTGGCAGGAAACTCAGAACCCACACACCTGATTATATGTCAGAAACAAGATGCAATACACAATCTGTGGATGCATATAAGAAGAAAGGCAGTTGGAACAGAAAAGGTATTACAACAGAGGAGCTAAAGGACTAAGACTATTGCAACCACAAGAAACTGTTTGCTTATTCAACTGACAAAAGTAAGACCAAAAGGCAACTGTTACGAGACAAGTTGCTCCTCGCTCATATTAAATATTATTATTATTATTATTATTATTATTAAAAGCATTTATATCCCACCCCTCTCACTCAAGGCAACCTAGAGTGGCTCACAA
Source organism: Sphenodon punctatus (assembly GCA_003113815.1). Lineage (NCBI taxonomy): Eukaryota > Metazoa > Chordata > Lepidosauria > Sphenodontia > Sphenodontidae > Sphenodon > Sphenodon punctatus. The sequence continues at coordinate 708,039 of QEPC01007782.1, forward strand.
CAAATAAAACACATCATAAAACACTCAATAAAATGATCAATATAACATTATAAAACCATAGCAGCATAAAGTGATCTGTATCAAAATCTATACCACCCCATTAACCCATCCTACCCTCAAACCACCCTCGCCCCAAATGCCTGACGGAAGAGCCAGGTCTTACAGCTCCATCAAAGGCGAGAAGATTTGGGCTGAGGCAAACCTCTGCCAGAAGGGATTCCAGAGCAACCATGTGGCCACCAAGAATGCCTGCCTTTCTCTATGGACCCGCCAAAATCGCAGGACCTCCAAGAGGGCGTTCCCAGATGACCGCAGTGGCCGCCCAAGGTCCCAGGGGTTGAGGCGATCCTTCAGGTAAGCAGGGCCCAGGCCATTTAGGACCTTAAAGGTCAAAACCAGCACCTTGAATCAAGCCCAGAAGAAAATAGGCAGCCAGTGCAGATCTCAGAGCACTGGTTTAATGAGATCATCACAAATCAGGGACAGATTCTGAGAAGGAATCAAAGACATTTACAAATTATACCACATGACAAAGTAATACCTGAGGATAATACATCAACTCAGAACAAGGAAGAACAGTGAATTGTCAGAAAACCAGAAGAGGCAAATGTACTACCACTGGTAGGTGTCTGAGAGTATTACAAATACCTGTACAGAGCTATACAGGTCAACAAAGCTTAGGAGGTGACAACAGAGACTTATTGAGAGTTCTTTTAAAAAAAAACGGGAGAAAGATTAACCAATAGCAAATTTTTGAATGTTTTATTGTATGGTTATCAGATATTTACTTCCGTTTTGTTGAAAGGGAAGATGTGGGATAATATGAAGCTGTGGCCCAATGTATCCTTGGGCTCCTGCAGGGAGGTAGAGTGTGTACGGGGAGAACTTGTAAGCAGAACTGGATATGCAGAGCTGCTAGAAAGAAGCACTTTGCCTGAGACTAAATGAACCCTCCTGTAAATAGTTCAAAGATGTTGTAACAAACTGCTTTAGTACAAAAACTATAGGTGCTGGTGTTGTTCTGGAGAACTATAAATAACACACATATAAGTGTGCATGTGAGAAGATCAGTTCTGGTAGATGGTAGATCAGATCACCGATGTGAGGTGACCAGGATGTCAGTTCCAATCCTGCCGCCTCAGGGAAGATGCATAAACAGGGCTGGGCCCCTCAATGCCCAGCTGGAAGGATCCCCAATTGGGTACCCAGCACTGGGCAGTGGACCACCTGAGACTGTTGTCCCTACATCATGGGCCCCAGGCAGTATAAGACTTGCCACAGTTGCTCTACATAATATCCATCGTTATTGTATTTTTCTCAACACCACAAGACTTTCCATCAGCATTGCCAATTTACATCCGGAAAAGCAGAACTAGGAAGTTGCTTACCTACAATTTGCTTTGAACCAACACATTTTCCCTTTAGTTATTTATTTATTTATTAATTTATAAATAATATTTATTTATTTATTAGTTCAGTTAGTATTCTTAGGTCAGAACCCTGGACAAAATTTCTCTCCAATGCCCGATTCACCCAATTTAAACAAATGCAGACACACCAAGGGAGCTCATCTCAAAGATTAAAACATATTTCAGGTTTTCAGTATCTTGTATGGCTAAAATGTTACTAAGCAGTCTTTCCCCCACTTATCTCACAATCTCTCACATATGTGACTATATACCCTTGCTCCTGTATGACCATAATAGAAGTACCTCCTTTTCTGTTACAGGCTGCTCTTGCAACATTACAGTACTTATTAGAGTAAAAATCTGAGTTTAATGAAGTCTCTGGCATTCATACACACATCCACCCAAAGGCCAGATTGCTATCTTTTACACATAATTACATCTATTCATAGTAACTGGGAGGTGTCACTTTCATCTTAAAGAGACACATACCTTCCTAGAGAAAGAGCAAGGAGGCTTTCCAAAAAATAATCCACATAAAACCAAGGGCCAGACTACAATTCCCTTACTTAGATCACAAGTAGATCCTCCCAACACCAAGATACTATGCATTTTGGCCAAGGCCTGTGGAGAGAAATGGGCAGAATAGCACTTCTAAGCAAAGCCCAGATGCATCCTGTCATGTGACTGAACAGATAGAATTTGACCTGGGATGTTCCCAGATGCTGTTGGTCAATAACTGACATTGAGAAGAAACAATTCCTCTATTGTATAATTTTAAATACAAGCTCAGATACTGACACAGACTTTGTCCATGAGGGTATATCCTAGAAATATATTACAAAGGGCATTCTTTAAGGCATTACACACAGACAGAATAAATCTTCTTTCACCTAAAGTACGGACCCAAAATAAAGAGAGAATGGTGATTACTTGGGATTATAATCCAGCTACACATATTATTAAACAATTTATTTTGAGCAATTGGTTTTTGGTCAAAGGTATACCAAGATGTGGACAGCTACCTATGTTTATATATAGAAGAACTAAACATTTACGTGGCTATCTGGTACACAGTGATTTCAATAGAGTTATTACTGAAGTGATCTTTGGGTACTTTAGGAAACTATCATTGTCTGGGATATAGTGTTTGTCATCTAAATATGAGGAATCATGAATTTAGATCTCCTAATGGGTACTATAATTATATAACTAACAATTATAGTTCTCATTTATAAGAAGGGGCCTAGGAATAAGCCAGATTCATATAGACCCATCAGTTTGATAAATGTGGCTGCAAAGCTCTTTCTTGGAGGTCCCCCGGGGTTTCCAGGGGATGACTCTGGATAGGGCATTCTCTAGTGGTCGCACCTAGGCTGTGGATAGGGCATGGTCGCACCTAGGCTGTGGAACTCCCTCCCGTCAGTGGCCTGGTTGGCTCCAGACCTCCCTTTCTTCTGACGAAGATGCAAGACCTGGCTGTTCCGCCAGGCGTTTGGTGAGGATGATGGATAATGGGTGGGTGGGATGGATTAGGGTGGTGGGTGCTGATTATTCCCCCCAGTTTTAGTTGAATTTTAATGTAGTGTTTTAATCTATTTTTACTAGTGTATTTTTGTACTTTGTGTTTTCATTGTTAGCCGCCTCAAGCTGCTCAGAGCAGAAGAGGCGAGATATAAATATTTTAATATATAAATAATAAATAAATTATAAAGGAAATGTTCAACCTAGATTTCCATCCTCCGAATGTCCTGTCTAACATGTTACCTATACTAATGTATATGGACTATACTGTTATTTAATCTAGATCACCAGTGGGTCTTCAAAGAGCTATTAATAAGTTTGAACAATTGTGTGCAGTTAATGGTCTGTGGATCAATTATAGTAAAACTAAAATTGTTGTCTGGGGTAAAAGAACTGACCCTGGTGAATGGGGCAGAATAGATTAGTAAAGGTTAAGGAATATAAATACCTGGGAGTTACTTTATCTGAGACTCCGTCATGGAAGGCTCATATACAGGGAGCCAAAGATAAGGTTACCCAGGCAGCAGGAGCTATTTAAAAAATTCAAGCTACTGTAGCAGGAAGGTTGGTCCAGGTGCCATTAAAGGCTTATGAGATGAAGATAAATGCACAACTCTTATATGCACCTGAAATTTGGGGGTTTTCAGGGGAAGAAATAGAGGTTCCCCAAAACAAATATCTTTGTTCCTTATTGGGATTGTTTTCATCTTTTCCAGCAGCTTTTTTAAGGCTAGAGACTGGTACTGAATCATTTTCTACTAAAATTGCCATAAGAACCTTAGGTTATTGGTTTAAGGTCCTTTCCCTTTCTCCTCTCATAATTTCCAAAATTCTGTTTGATTGAAGATTACATTTCTTCATATGTTGGTAAATCTCCTCAGTGTCGTTATGTGATAAAGATATTAAATGAGTTGGGATTTGGCCATTTTATATCTGGTGATGTTCGCTTATTTTCTCAGCCAGATAAAACCCAGCTTTTTCAAAGGGTTGTATGATGTTGCATGGCAAAATGAATTTGTTCCATTTGTAGCATGTTCTGGGGGACAAGTGGAACTTCATGCTGCTGCTTTTGTGGTATGCTAAAGACTTAACATAATATTGTTGGCTTGAGATGATTTGATTTGCTTGCTCTGTGTTTGCATGTGCACTGCTGGGGTTCCCCCTTCTCTCCCTCTGCCTGCAGTAGGATCTGATTGGACTGGGAGATAAAGCTGTTTGTAAACAAACAACTGCTCCTCATGTGAGTGATCAGAAGGTTGTTGCTTTGTAAAGAAGGGTCTTTGAGATGGCTCTAAACATTCTCACAACTGGGTTGTGCATGGCATGCTCAACATAGTCAAATAATAGACCATGTGATGGTCTTGAGCTCCTCTAGTATAAAAAGCACTCTCCCCCTTCAGAATGACAGTTCCTTCCAACCCTTTCTAGGAATATTCCATGAGGGGCTGGAAGGTTGGATATTGTGAGAATGTTCGAAGCCATCTTGAAGAATCTTGTTTACAACACAGCAACCTTCTGTTCTTCTTCAAGTAGCTCCTCACAGGCCATTTTTACATGGCTCCGCAGGGTGGGGGCTCCAGGGCATAGCAAGGTTGAGAAGGGCCGGGGCTCAAGCCTCAGTTATGGGCCCCTCATGTGTAGGGATGGACGAACACGGTTAGGAAGTTCGGAGTTCAGCCCGAGCTCAGCCTGTTCGGATGACTGAAAGCGAACACGAACACGAACGCGAACATACCGAACATACCAAACACCAAACAGCGAAATGGTCGAACAGTTCGGTCAGTTCAGATCGCATTCGGGTGAGTTCGGGTGGCAAAAAAAGGTTCACTGTAAGGTGACAGGGAGGGGTAGTACTAGTCACTGAGGAGGAGACTTCCAGGCACCAGGGGTGGAGAGGCTTGCAAGAAATGAAACTACCTGCCTCCCCCCTTCCCAACACCTTCTGAGCTAGTCATTGTTCCGGAACAGCAGGCGTTGAGTAGGATTATTAGATTACTTTAAGTTTCATTTCAGTTTTGTACTGAAATGAAACTTAAACCTTAAACTGAAACCTTGTGTTTGTGATTACCCAATCCCATATATATATATATATATATATATATATATATATATATATATATA
>QEPC01007782.1:715168-766423 GCA_003113815.1 Sphenodon punctatus
TGTCACAGTCCTGATTTGGGTTTTACAGTTCTCAATTGTAACATTACATATATGTTGCATGTTTTGCTTTACATATTTACTAGGCTTGTAGTCTACATGTAGGCCAGTATCACACGTGTGTAACCCTATGTTCCTCCGTGCCAGGCCCCCTGTAAGATTGTATGTGCAGTGGGCATGACAGAGTCCCATAACATGCTGAGACTGGGTGTGTCCTACCGGTGTGTGTAGGGATATGCAACCCCCTTACCTCCTTTCCATGTGTTTGAATCCTATTAAAGTTAGACCTTTGGTTTTCCAAACCCTCTGTCAGTCCTGTGAGGCTATCATGTTCACAGGTTTTCCACCATGTCTTAGTGGAGTGATCCTCAGGATTCAGTGTTTCTGGGTTCACTCTCTTGTAGGGGTATACCCTGATGTGTCTATGTCCCTCCGCCCCGTGTTGTATGTGGGGTTTTGTGGCCCATTTCAAGGTACATTTGTAGGTGTTTGCATAAGACTGTGACAAATGGGTGGGAATGCCATGTTAACAACCTTTGTTCCCCAGTTACAAACTTTGGCCATGTTTCCAGATTATCTGGCATTCTGTTTCTTATTGGCTGTATTTCTGTTTCCCATGTCATAACTTCTTTGTCTGATTTACCTGGACTATCCAGACTGTAGATCAGAAGTATTGTTAGGAGAGAAAAGAGGGAGTGTGGAGTAAGTGTGGTACCTTTTACACTACTGAGCACCCCCCTTCTGTTGTCTGTGTAACTCTGCATTTGAAAACACTTTTCATCAGGGGCAAAGCTGTAATTCCCAGTGGGTAGGCTGTTGTCATTTGGCATTGGCATTTCCCCCACTGCTGTGATGCTGTGTTTGGATGTCTTTGCATTCAAATCAATCACGCAGCCAAAAACTGCTTTTGTGGAGGGGCTATTGTCAGAAGCCTTTCTTGTGCCCTGCCCCCAAGTTCTGTTTGTACCTCCAGGACCCCTTGGGTTTGTATAATCGTGTATTTCTCCTTCTTGGGAGAAATACATGTGACATGGGTGTGAGAACCCCCAATTGTCCCCTCAGTCCCCCCCCAAAAAAAACTCTTGAGGATTCAGTTTACTAAGTGCAGCGGCTTGACCCTGGACACTCTTAACCCTTTCCTCCCCTCCAGTCTCTACTTTAGCAGCATTTCCCTGCTCCTTCTTAGGTAAGGCAGAGGCACACTCTTAGACTGATGCTCCTGGCCTTTTAGGACTACAGTGTGGTGTATTTCTATCCCTGGGGAAGAGACACCCATTGTTCCCCCCTCCATCCCGGGAAAAGCGGGTGTGAGGTGGGGCATCCGTGTAAATCCTGCGGCCATGGGTGGGGAGGATGGGCGGTGGGTGGGGGTGCGTGCGCTCTCCCGACGCACACCCATCTCCACCCATCACCCACCCACAGAGCCATCTGGCAAACCAGAGGAGGCTCTGTGGATGGAGATGGGTGGAGGTGGGTGTGTGCCCATGGGAATGGGCAGCAAACCCACCAAGGCAGCACATCCATCCCCCCCCCACCGCTGCCCATGTAAAAAGGGCCTTAGTTGTTATTGTCAAACAGATTACAAAAATACTGTGGCACCCTCTCATTTTCACTTGAGGGAGGAAAACTCCATTTGGATAGATGTTACCAGATGCAACAGTATCCACTCCTTAAACACATTTGTCATTATATCTGTTAGTGGAAACACATCCCCATGCACACTTATCACAGATTGGGTTCCAAGAAGTTATCATTGTGGTCATCAAACATCTGCTATCTTGCAGCTGATGTTGTTTATAAATAAGCTCATTACCTTCCAGTCTGTAGTAATCAGAGAGCCCACAGAAACATGATACCATTCGGGTAACAACAAGCGGGAGGATACTCTCAGGTAGCCAATGGAACATGCAACAACATGAATGTTTGTAGGAGCAGCTATGGAATCAGGATGATGTCAGCAATTTCAACATGTGATGGATTTCCACAGATTTAGCATAATTTCTTGCAACACCTTGTGTCAACGTCTCAGTTAACTTATTTGTAAATGAGGGGTGATACTTTACTATGCTGTAGACTGTACTACATACTACTATGCTGTAGTCTGTAGCCCTAACTTTGAGATGTCTGAGGAAGAGGCCCGTGTGGTCTGAAAGTGTGCAGTTTGTACAGCTCTTGTCAACAGGAGTTAGTCGTTCACTAAAAAAAGAAGATATCATATTTATCTCCATCTTTGTTTAATAATTAACATGATTCTTAATGAAGCTATGGATAAGAAAGTCATTCAGATTTATCATCTTTAAAAAAAAAATAATTAAAAAAAAAGAAAAACAAACCTGAAAATAACTGCAGCTCCATGTGCATAATCCTTCATCCAAAATCAATCGGAGCTGAGTCTATGTATTTTATAACATAGCCAACTTTTCCTTTCAGTTAGCTTACCCAATTTAACATTTTGTGTGCTTGGAGAGTACCAACTGTCCCTCGTTTTTGTTTGTCTCTAATTCAACAAAAGCAACAGTGTTAAGAAAAAAGTCAGTCAACTTGTGCTATCAACTTAAAATTGAAAGTTAAACTTCCAGGCTCTCTTGACGGCCTCTGAAATACTGATGAGTGCTGTGCACGGCCCATGAGTAAGAAAAAGATTACAGTTTTACATAAGCAGTTTAGACATAATAGAAGGAATAGGGGAGATTGTTAGGGAAATGGTGGCAAACCTAAAAAGGAATACTGCTTAATGAGTCCTCTTCAGTTCTCTCCCATCTTTTAGCAAGATCTTTGTAGCAGGGAGCAGTCCTGTGGGGCTGCTTCCCCTTAAGAAGGGGGATGAGTGGGTCAGCCAGAGGGCTGAGTGCACACAGGGGCATGATAGAGACAGTCCCTAGCTGGGGAACAGCCTGTGGGGTAAACAGGCTGAGAAACCCTGGGACAGAGTGAGCATGTTAGTGGCCCTTTAAGGCTGAGGAAAGGAAGCCTGGCCACGCCCACTCTGTCTGTAAATAAGAAGAGCAAGGCAGAGCAGAAGGGAATCTCTGCCTAGGAGCCGAAGGAACCACATCTCCCGGGAAGCAACCTAGCCACTCTATGCTCTCCAAGGCACTGGAGGCTGGAGAACCAGAAGGACCCAGGCAAGTGGGAGAGGCTGTGCCCAGGAGGGAGCCTTTTGTACGGGGAAGGCTTGGCCAGAGCCTGGGACTTGGAGGCCTGACTAGATGGACCAGGTGGGTTGATATTGGGTTGCTCCTGAGCATGCAAAGACTGACCTGGGCCTGCAGGGTGGAGGCGACTGAGCCGGCAGCCCGAGGTGCAGTGGTTGTGTCTAATAAAAGACTGTGGACTAATACCCTCTGGACTGGGTGGTGTATCCTGATAGGGTACCCCCTTCCTTGAAGAGGGGGATTCAGCCAAGACTCAAGGCTGAAAAGGCATAGCAGAGGGGTGAGCTAATTCCCCAGAGTGCAACCCCAACGCCCCGTGTGGCCCCGGGAGACCCCCTGCTACAACCTTGCCTTTCCGTCATGGAATTCCAATGCAGGCTACATTAACAAAATGACCGCAGAGTATCATGGCATCACAGAGAGAGATTCTTCACCTCTGTGCACCCTGAAAGGCCATTTCTACCTATGGAAAATTAATACAAAAATGTTTTGCTTGGGTAGCATTCTACTCACTATTCCCAGGCTTAGAGGATTACACATTATTCCAGACAATGGAGAATTAGAAGCAATGTGTAAATAAAATCTTAAGAATGAAAGCTTTAGGGGGATCCGCAGATTGTCCACAAATATATGTTATGATGCTTTCCCCAGAGACTTTCCCTCATGAAAAATCTATAGCCACAGGAACATTTATCTTAGTCAAGTAGGTATGGGGATGCAACCTCTGGCTCTCAGGAGCTGGGAGGCAATGACAGAGAATGGATCACTCCATTTGGACCTGTTTGGTACTCTTGTGAACCACCAACAGCAGCCACTGTCAAAGACAGGATGCTGGGCTCAATGGACCTTTAGTTTAACCCAGCGTGGCTCTTCTTATGGAATGCAGCCGGATGAGACAAGCTAGGGAGTTTATGTCTTACCCCTCCTTGGGCAAACAAGCCACACAATGCAATGGCTCATGTGCCCAGGGCTCACTATATGTTCCCTCTGGGGCAGGGCAAGCAGCTGGCTACTCCACAACGCGTCCTTAGAAAAATTCTGAGGATGGGTCATGGAGCAGCGTTACCCCAACTTGGGTAAGATTGCCCAGGGTGGGGAAACTCATGTGACAGGACATGCTTGGCCCACCACACAAGGTGCACTGCTGTGGGGCTGTGTGTGCCACGCACTAGCACCAGTCACACGTAGCCACATCATACCTGAGAGTGAGCTCTCAGTCCAGCCAGGCTAATGGGGGGTGAGACACCCCAGAGGAATGCACACCTCTCTCCCCACCCCCAACAAACAGCCAATCAGGGGAGAGGGCCCAGAGGAGCACGTGTAGGCAAGCTTTTGGGCTCCCCCTCCCCATATCAGCTGTTTGTCAGGTGGTTCGGGGGGAGGAGGGGAGCCTGTGCCCTTCCCAGCATCCCTTCTCCCCCGATCCACCCAACTGACAGCTGATTGGGGGGGAGTGGGACCTGGGAAGGGGGAGCATGCTCTTCCCAAGTTCTCCTTCCCCATCAGCTGTCAGACAGGGGGAGGACTGTGCATCTTCCTCTGCCCCCCCAACAACTGCCTATTGGCAGCTGGCCTAGTCCTATGCCTCCAGCTCCCAGCCATGGCAGTGGCTCCAATAGGTCAGCCTGCCCAGCTTCCCTGCCACCATGTGGCTGGCTCCTCACACTTGCCCTGCAGTGTGACAGCAGCAATTGCCTACCATGGGGCCACGCAGAGATCGGTAGGGATGTGCGAACAGAACGCGGTTCGGATGTTCGGTAGTTCGGTCGAAAGTTCGAGTTCAGTAGTTTGGTTCGAGAAAGTTTGGTCTCGCCGAACTTTCGGTGGAGTTCTTCCCCCCACAAGTCTTGGGCACTCCAGGGACCCCCAGGGGTGCCCGTGGGGGCATGGAAGTCTGTCAGAGACCTAGCAGCAGCAGCAGAAGACACCAGAAAGGCTTGGGGTTTGTCACACCGGCTTGCCTGGGCAGGCAGGCTCGGCGCTTGGTCCCCGGGGGTGCCCGTGGGGGGCATGGCAGGCCATCAGAGACCCAGCAGCAGCATCAGAAGACACCGAGAAGGCTTGGGGCTTGGAACCCCGACTTGCCGGGGAGGCAGGCTCAGTGCTTGGCCCCCAGGGTGCCTGCAGGGGCATGGCTGGCCATCACAGACCCAGCAGCAGCACCAGGAGCAAAGGCCGGGAAGGCTTGGGGCTCTGTGACTGGCCTGGCACCTCTACTTGGCTGGGCATTGTAGGCTGCCAGGCATCGATGGAGCAGCAGCAGACATTGGATTTCCCGGTAGCAGAACTTATGGCAGCAGCAGCAGCAGACAGACACCTTGATGAAAAGCAACTGCTCCACCAATTTGGCTTCCGGTCTCAGAAGGTGTGGCAGGCAAATGTCCCCCGCCCTAGAGAACACCCATTCACCGGGGACACTGGTTAGTGGCCAGGACAAGAGACCCTTGGCCACGTTGTACAGGGTCGGCCACACGTCCCTCCAAGAGCTGTGTTGCCTGCCACCATCTTCTGCCCCTCCCTCCCATATGTTCCATTCAACCCATCAACTTGAGCTTCGTGGATGACCCCACGGACAGTGGCCCCACCAAGAAGACAGAGTTGAGCATGGACTGCTTCCGGGGGCAGGATACGGATGTGGGCGACCCCATGTGGGTGAGTAGCAAACCACCTGTCAAATCTTGCCTGGGTGAAGGTCGGAGTGTGTTCTTGACTATTTTTGTACACCCCCCCTTTTCTATTCAAATGGCATGGGGGGGAGGCAGAGGCCCGGCCAGAGCAGCAGTGTTATTGGTGATAGTAGGAAATAATCATTATCATCTGTTCGAACGAGAACTTTGCCAGCATTGCATGCAGGCTTGGATGGCATGGGTGGGGGAGCGGCAGAGGACCGGCCAGGGCTCCGTGGCTTTCACCCCTGCTCGGCTGGGCATTGCAGGTTGGCAGGCATCGGTGGAGCAGTGGCAGACAACTTGAGGTCTTCAAGGCCCTCACGGATAACAGAAGATACATCACATAACCTGGAGGAAGGGCTGGCTGAGTTTGTCCTGCAGTGGATGGATGTTGGTTTTTATCTTCCAAGTTCCTTCTGGTTCCAGCCAACATGGTGAAATTCAACAGGTGCAGTACCTGGTAACCTCGCCTGGATGATTGTGTGCTACCTGGAGAAATTTGAAGGCTCAAGTGGAGAAGGGTTCCATGTGATGGCTCCCCGTCTAAATAAATGAAGCAATGAAGGTAAATTTATGGAAAGAAATGGATGAAGTAGGACGAGGAGGATGGCAAAATGGATTGTAAGGAACACAAACTCCTGGTAGAGGGAGACTTCTGAAAACGCCTGCTGACTGAGGCCTGTTTGGGCCTGGGCCAGTGCAAGGAGCATGTGGGTGAGTGCAAGAGGCTGTGTTGTGCTTTGTGCCGGACTGAAGAGAGAGCGAGTCAAGAGTAGGAAGCTGGTGTGGTATGGTGTAGCGTCTGCCCCATGTCTGCCTCTCAGGGGTTTGGGTCCACATTACCCCTTTACCTCCCCATTCCCTGATGCAGAGCTACCATGCACTCTCTCTGCCATGGACCATGGTGGAGGGGGAAGCACACTAGGATGGCCTTCACAATGGCCAATGTCCCCGCCCAGTGTGAGCCCTGGGGAACCCATTGCCAGTGCCCACTGAGCACCAGGAAAGCATCGTGGTTGCCCTCAGGTGATCGAAAGGGAGTTGGGTTCAGATCCCTGAATTTGGAGCGGCGCTGGCAGAGATGTGGGACTCATGTCCAGGAACAGTCTCAGGGCTGCACAAAGAGTGTGAGAGCCAGGATCTCCCATTTTGCCCCATTGTAATGTTCAACCAGCCCCCACCTGCCACCTCATCCAAGCTATAGCCGTGTACAAGATTGAGGAGCACATGACTGATGTGCACTACCAGCAGCAGCAGACATTGGTTTGCCAGGGCACAGAACCCATGGCACAGCAGAGGCAACAGAATCAGACATTGGATTGCCAGGGTACAGAACCCATGGCACAGACAGTACACTACAGCAAAGGCGGCATTGGCAGTTGAACCATGATGGTGGGTTCCAGGACTAGAGTGGCAGTGTCTGGCAGCAGTGGAAGGACAGCCCTCCCAGTCCCTGCCCTATATGTACGTATGTATCCTTCTGGATAAGGTTGGAGTGAATTATTGACTATTTTTGTAAAAAAACAAACACCTTTCTATTTAAATGGAATTTGTCCCTGAATGCTCAAGTGGGAAATCAATCTCTTTGCCCTCTTTGCCAGAGTTGCAGGTTGGCTTGGCTGGCATGGGTGGGGGAGCGGCAGAGGCCATGCCAGAGCAGCAGTGATATTGGTGGTACTGGTAGTAGGAAATAATCAATCATACTCAATTGAGCACTTTGAAGAACGAAGTGGAGGAATGGTTCTATGTGAACAGCAGTTGTTGGACATGGGTCAGTTCCGGTCCTAAAAGACACGAGTCAGGTCCTTCCTGTGGATTGCTCAAGACTGTCTCACATGGGTGGAGCAGCAACAGAGGCCAGGCCAGGGCTCGGTGGATGGCACCCCTGCATAGCTGGGTGTTTCAGACTTGCATCCTACTCACTGGATCTGAACAAGCTATTCTGCCAGAGGAGGGCCGCTGCAGGGAGCCTTGAAGCCTAGGGCTTGGTCCTGAGTGGAGCCGACCACCAGTAGCTTGGTTGGCACGGGTAGGGGAGCGGCAGAGGCCATGCCAGAGCAGCAGTGACATTGGTGGTACTTGAACTAGGAAATAATCAATCATACTCAATTGAACGCTTTGAAGGATGAAGTGGAGGACAGTTCTATGTGAACAGCAGTTGTTGGACATGGGTCAGTCCCAGTCCTAAGAGACTGAGTTGGCCCTTCCTGTGGATCACCCAAGGCTGGCTGGCATGGGTGGGGGAGCGGCAGAGGCCCGGCTGAACAAGGAGGAGGGTCTGCCACTGCAGGAAGCCTTGAAGCCTAGGACACAGTCCCTGGTGGAGCTGACCCAAGGTTCCATGTGAACACCACCAGCAGTCAAACTTTTGGAGCAGGACGCTTGCCCACTGATGAAGGTGTGTGACTGGCCGCTGGGGTCGGGAACCAGCTGGCATCCACTGCCCCTTCCTGTCCACTTAGCAGCACAGTGCTGTGGCATGATTTGAAGTGCCTCGTCATGGCAGTTGTGCCAAGGTTGGTGAGCACCTGCCTACGCTTCACCACCTTCTGGCACAAAATGCACCGTGCCTCCCAGGGATTGTCCGCCCGCACCAATTTAAAATGTTCCTAGACCAAAGATTTTTTGCCCCCTTCTGCCTTCTGGCACGCACTGGGTGATGCACTGCTGGGAGCCGGGGAAGGACATGGGGGCGACACAGCTCGCTGAGGGACAGCCATCGCCTCAGCACTGGTAGATACCTCCTCCACAGAACTGCTGTATGCCTCGCTCTCCCCAATCTCAGGCATGTCCCCCCGCGAAGGGGAGTACTGGGACCCTGAGTCAGATGGACTGCCCCCCATTCTGATGCCACTCTGAGCAGCACTCTCCCCATGCCCCTATAGATGCAGCTGCTGCTACTGCAACTGCTGCTGCTGCAACTGCTGCTGCTGCTGCTCTGCTCCCTGCTGCCATTGCCCAGGGATCAGGCCCTGCCTCTAGCAGCCGGGGTGAGATCCACCAGCCCTGGACTGCTGGGGGGGGGGGGTCGCTTCTACAATGGGGGACAATGCTGGCCCCTGAGGAACTTCGGCCCCTGAAGCACCTACGCCTGCAGCCGCAGATGAGACAGCCTCAGTCTCCTGCAATGCAGGTGTTGCAGTGCCCCGTGTGGCAGTGGAGGATGCTGCCAGGAGGTGATGCCTAACCACCACCTCCCTAGTGCCACTAGTGCTGGGAGCCTCAGAAGGTTGTGCCCCAAAATCAGGCCTGCGAAGCTTGGGGCGTGGTGATGGGCTCAGGCTGCTGCTGCTGCATGCTGCCACTCCACTGGCACAGCCCCTTCCGCCTCTGGCATGTGCCCCATTGCCTCCCCTACGGACAGCAGACTGGCCTCTCCTTCCCTTCTCCATTTGTCCCTCCAAAATAATGTTTTATATTTTTTTTAAAAAAAATAATATTTTTTTATTCAAATTTTTAATCTAGTATTATATATATCTATCTCTACACTAAATCTAACTGCTATTAACTTTTCTAAATGCTATGAACTAAATGGATTATCTAATAACTACAAAGGCCTAGTGCTACAAACACTTAAAACTAAATCACTAAATGCTATCTCTATCTCTATCACTAAGCTAACTCCTACAACTATCTACTATCTCTAATTTAATCTATCTATGGGTGGGGGGGAATCACAAACAACACAAGGAGGGGTACAAAACTGAAATGAAACCTAAATCAATCTAATGCTACTCTAAATGAATAAAAAAACAGGGGAAGGGAATCAGGGATGGAATATATAGAGAGGGAAAGGATTCAATGGAGGGAGGGAGGAAGATTGAACACAGGGAACACAGGGAGGGGTAAAATAAAAAAATAACTCCTAAATCTATCTAAAGTAAATAAATTAATCTAGGTGGTTAAATGTGTGGGAATGGGTGAATAGGAGGAGGATGTCAATGGATTGTGGAGGAAACACAAACTACTGGGAGAGGGACACTTCTGAAAACGCTGCTGAAATGATCAGTGGCTAGCTCAGAAGAATTTGGAAGGGGGGCGGGGGCAATGAGTCCAAACATCCGAACCGCATTTGCACATCCCTAGAGATCGGGCTCCTGATGCTCATGTGGCTGCATCCATGTTCTTATATAATGTAATCAAGAGAACCTATTTTATCTGGATTCTATTCTGTTATTTGTTAATCATCAGCAGTGCGCTTGGTTCTGTGCACAACGTTTATATAGAGCAGGTAGTTCCTCAAACCCACAATCCAATTGTTGCGTGAAAGTGTTGCCTCTTCCTGGGCTCCTTGATGATTCCTATTCTGTACCAAATGATGAAAGGGGTAGGCCATTAAAATATAGGGAAGTCTGCAGCTGTATGAATGCCTTGACAGGGAACAAGGCAAACTATGGGTGCAGCTGCAGAAGACGTTAACGTACTTTGGGTAGCGTTATCCCACTTTGGGCAACATTAACATGCGATGTAGTGGATCGTATGGCCAGCAGCCACCATATGTTCACTTCAGGTGCTCTGGACCAGGCTGGTGAGGCATCTCGAAGTAATAATGCCCAAAGTGGGATAACACTGCCCAAAGCAAGACAAGGGGGCAGCTCCCATATGGCCAGCCCATGCAGTCCTGAGGCGAGGCATAGTCTGAGGATCAGGCCCAGAGGAACGTGCGCCTCCCACTTGCCTAACAACTGATTGGGGAGGAGACTCTGGAGGAGTGTGTGCACCCTCTCTGCCCCCACCCCCTCTCCCCCATCAGCGTAGCAGGAATCTGGGCATCCAGCTCCGTGTGGCTGGCTCTTCAGCCTGACCTGTGGTGTGCAGGGGCTGGTGATGGCCATGGGTGGATAGGGACAAATCGTGTGTCCTGCTCTCCTTGCCGGCCCAAATTGTGGTGGCTGTGATTGCCTGTCCTGGGGTGGGTGGAGAAATTGCATCCACCCCATCTCGTATGGCTGTACTCATTGATTAAGGCTGTAAGCCTCCATAATTAAAGTCAGTGAGAGACAAGCTGTTGACGTTAATGGTTGGAGAACTGCATCCCAAGGAAAAAGTGGTGAGTTTGCAAGGGGTGAGGGGTGGGACATTGTTTGAGTGAGTAGGTGTGGAGAACCTCAGGTTTTGATCATGGAAATCAGGATTGTCTGGTCTGTGCAGCTGAGAAAGAAAGTTGTTATGGAATGGGTCAACAGTACATCTGGTTCCAGGGAGATTATTATTTTATTATTATTATTATTAGCAAGCATTTATATAGCACAAGCAATTTACCTGGTGCTTTACAAAGTAATTGAATAGACACAATCCCTGCCCTAGGGCTTACAATCTGAAAGATGGGGGGTGACGAAGGAAGGGGAACAGAGGGAGAGACAAGGAGATCTAAGAAAGCAGTTGTGATATTCTCTTTCTGCTCCTCCACACCTAATCTCTGTTGTCCCAGAAACCCTTAGTATTTCCTTCTTTTGGTCTCTCAAACACACAGGGTTTTAAAAAAAAACACAAGTGAAGCTGGGCTGCCATGTCCCGGACTGACCTGGAACAGGCAGTCCAGGCAGACACAGTGCGCACCGGGCTGGGTCATAAAACAAACTTGTGCCCAGATGGGCTGACAGCTGCACAACCCAGGGGTGGGGAAAATGGGGAATGTGCAACTGGCCATCTCTGCCCCCACGCTGTGCCCAGCACCCTGACCTTTGCCATAACAACCAACCAACGAACATACACTTCCGGGGAAGCCGGCTTTGGCTCAGTCGAGCAGACTCTAGCCCGGGTTGCGACCCCAGACGTCTCTGGGATCACAGCCTGAGCTAGCTGCCGACATGGCCCACCGCAATCTCAGGCCAACGTCTGGCGGCACCTGCACACACATGTAGGTGGGGTCTGTGCCCAAGTATGCCACTGTGGACCAAACCAGTCTGCTGTCACGTTTGTTTTTACCCACTGTCTCTGCCTGCCCCGATTACTTCTTATTTCATCCACTCTCCTCCACTAGAAGTTTTTATTTATTTTATTTTATTTTATTTTAAGCATTTTTTAGCTGCCCCCTCAAGCCTACGGCATCTCAGGGCGGCTTACAACAATACAAAAAAATTCATAAAAACTATTTAAAAAACACCATCATCAATAAATTAAAAACAGTCCCATAATCACACACACACACACCCACAACCCCCATATTTACAGCTACCCAACCCTCCCCTCTCCTCCTCCCCTCCAAAGGCCTGGGTGAACAGCCAGGTCTTGCAGGCTCAACGAAACGCCAGCAGACCTGGGACCAGGCGACCTTCCTCTGGGAGGGAATTCCAGAGTTGTGGTCCGGCCACCAAAAATGCCCTTTCCATTGTAGCCCCCCGTCTCACCCAGGGAACCTCCAAGAAGGCGCCCTCAGTGGACCGAAGGGATCGCTCTGAGGCACGGAGGGTGAGGCGGTCCCCGAGGTATGAGGTGCCCAGACTGTGCAGTGCTTTATAGATCAATACCAACACCTTGAACCTGGCTCAGTAAGCTATAGGCAGCCAGTGCAGAGCACGGAGCACTGGTGTTATGTGCTCCCATCGCCCAGTCCACATAAGGAGACGGGTCTCCACATTCTGCACCCGCTGCAGCCTCCGAACCAGAAACAAGGGAAGCTCCACGTAGACCACATTGCAGTAGTCCAGCCTCAAGGTGATGAAGGCATGGATAAGGGTGGCCAGGTCGGGCCTGGAAATGTATGGGCACAGCCTCCGTACCAGATACAGCTGGCAGAAGGCGGTCTTAGCCACTGCCTCCACCTGCCGATCCAGACAGAGACCCGAGCCCAACACCACCCCCAGACTCTGAACCTGCTGGGCAACAGAAGGATGGACCCCCCACACACAAGGGGGACCAGAACCTCTCCCACCGTCCCCACCACCATCACCTCCGTCTTATCAGGATTTAGTTTCAGTCTGCTCTGCCTCATCCAATCTGCCACGGCCTCCAAACATTGGAAAAGCAATGAGATGGCAGGACCTGGGTCAGTTGAAAAGGAGAGGTACAACTGAGTATCATCAGCATACTGGTGACCAGAAAGTTCAACCGGACGGCACCTCCATAACCTCATGCTCCTCATGTACTGCTTCCAATCCGGTGTCAAAGTTACTCTGGATCTGAGCAATCTTGTCTGCGAAGTAGGTGGAAAACTCCTCACAGTGGGCCTGGGACAAGTCCCCGTCCAGTCGGAGGGAGGCCGGACTGAGCAGCCCCCACACCAGCCAGAACAGCTCTGCTGGACGCGACTTCGCAGGTGCTATGAGGGCAGCAAAGAACTCCTTCTTTGCTGTCCTCACAGCCTCAACATAGGACTGCAAATGGGTCCTATGGACCGCAAATGGGTCCTATGGAGAAGTCGCTCAGATTCAGAGCGAGTCCGACGTCAGCATCGCTCTAGTCTCCTACCTACCTGTTTAATACACCGCAGCCCCTCAATAAACCAAGGGGCCCTGCGGTGACGAGACGGAGGGAGAAGATGTCTTGGAGCCACTCTGTCAATTGCCCCCTCCAGCCAGATGTTCCAGTGCCAGACAAGCTCATTGACAGAGTGGCCATCTGGATCTATGGTTAATTCTCTCAGAGCCTCCTGGAACCGTTGTGGTTCCATCAGCCTCCAAGGGCGGACCAACCTAACTGGTTGCCAACCTTCTGGAGGAGGTGTGCTGAGAGACTGGCCTGCAGGAGATAATGATCCGTCCATGACAAGAGCATAACCCTCACATTCCCCACTAAAGGATCACCCGCCTCAAGGCCAGAACAGAAGATCAGGTCGAGAATATGCCCCCGCACATGGGTCAGGCAGTTGACCACTTGGGACAAGTCCATGTTTGCCATGGTGGCTATGAACTTACGCTCCGCTCCTACAAGGCCAGCATCAGCATGGGCATTGAAGTCCCCCAGGACCAAAGTCCTGGAGGAGCTCAGCGCCACCTCCGAGGCCAGCTCTGTTAGAGTGGCAAGGGATGCTGCCTGACAGGAAGGGGCTCGGTTTACCAGCAGCACCCCAAGCTTGCCCCCAGCCAAATCAAACACCACATGGAGGGCTTCAATACCTGGAATCTCCTGGACTGGATATCTCCTAACTGGCCATCCCTCTCTAAAAAAAAATAGCTACATCTCCCCCCCAGCCCCCCATGCAGGACTGGTGCTGCATGGCATACCCAGCCGGGACAAAGTCCACAAAAACTGGTCCCACCTCCTTATCCAGCCAGGTCTCCGCAATGCATGCAAGGTCCACAGCCCCATCCAGGATCAAGTCACGGATCACTGGGGCCTTATTCACTATGGACCTTGCATTCAGCAGCAGCAGCCCTTTACAGGCGGACCTTAGACCCTGCTCCTCCCTCACCCTCAAGTGGGGAGGCGACTCTCCTAACCTCTACCAGGAACCATGGTCCCCTGGGAGGATGAGTCACCTGTCCCCTCAGGCCATACCATCCGTGTCCCATAACCACCCCTATAGCCACTCCCCCCTCCCATCTGCACCATCCTGACCATCACCTTTTAGCTGTTCGCCCTTCCTCTGGAGATTCCTCCCCTTTTCGAATCCCTCCCCTCCCCCCAACCCCCCTACCTTGTATCCTGCCCCTTCTGCCCAAAGGCAGCTTGGGGTAGCAAACAACACAAAAAAAATCAACAATAAAACACACCAAAACAAATCAACAAATTCTAAAACAAATCACAAAACTCCCCCTCCCTCTCAAACCCTACCTGCCCTTGCCAAAAGCCTGGCAGAACAGCCATATCTTACACAAACATCGAAATGACAGGAGGGTGCAGGCCAACTGAGCCTCCTCCGAGAGTGAATTCCACAGCACGGGGGCAGCTACCGAAAAAGATCTCACGTCAGTGGCCACCCATCTCACCCGGGGAACCTCCAAAAAGGCCCCCATGGACGATCTCAGGGGTTGCACAGGCACATGGGGAGTGAGGCGATCCCACAGATAGGCAAGGTCTAGGATGTGAAGGCCTTTAAAGGTCAAAACCAGCACCTTGAACCTAGCCTGGTGCTTTATAGGCAGCCAGTGCAGAGCCCAGAGCACAGGTGTCATGTGCTCCCTGCAGCCCTCCCCAGTAAGGAGACAGGCCGCAGCATTCTGCACCAGCTGCAGTCTCTGGACCAGCTTCTCGGGCAGTCCCACGTAGAGCACATTGCAGTAATCCAGTCTTGAGGTGATGAAGGCATGGATGACAGGTCAGAGTCTGAGAGATACGGCCGAAGCCGCTGGACAAGATGTAACTGCCAAAACGCACTCTCTGCCACCGTCACAACCTGAGATTCCAGGCTGAGCCATGAATTGAGGAGCACACCCAAACTCCGTACCTGTGAGACCATGGGAGGGCGAACCCCCCTCCAAGAGGAGATTCCACCACTCCCAGGCCCCCCAATCCCTCACCCACCAACATCACCTCCATCTTGTCAGGATTCAGCTGCAGATGGCTCAACCTCATCCAAGCCCCCACAGCCGACAGACACTGGGAAAATAAAGAGACTTCATGGCCTGGGTCGATGGAAAAAGAGAGGTAGAGCTGAGTGTCATCAGCATACTGATGACAATGCATGCCCTGAAATCCTCTCACAATCTCTCCTAACATCTGCATATAGATGTTAAACAAGAGGGGGGACAGAATGGTACCCTGCGGGACTCCATGCGTGAGGTCCTGAGGGGGGAAGACGTACACTCCTCTAAAACCACCTGGTGAGTTCTCCTGGCCAGGAATGAACAAAACCAGTCCAAGACCGTCCTGCCAATCTCGGCATGGTCCCGCAGGCAAGTCACCAACACCTCATGATTGACTGTGTCGAACACAGCCGAAAGGTCTAGCAGGACCAGTAAGGTCTGATGACCCTGGTCCAACGCCAGATGGAGATCGTCAACCAAGGCCACCAATGCAGTCTCCGTACCATACCCAAGCCAAAGCCTGGACTGGGAGGGGTCAAGGAAACTGGTGTGGTCCAGGTGTTCTTGGAGCTGCTGTGCCACAGCCCGTTCAATAACCTTCCCTAAAAAAGGAAGGTTAGAGACCAGCTGATAACTGGCAGAAGCATCAGCATCAAGAGATGGTTTCTTGAGCAGGGGCCTAACCACAGCCTCATTCAGGCACCCTGCCCTCCCGAAGGGAGGCACTAACCACCCCAGCCAGCAACGGTTGTAGCATCTCCTGGCTGGCTTTCACCAGCCTGCACGGTCAAGGATCTTGTTCACAAGTAGTGTGTCAGGCCCTGGGGGGTTGGGAGGGTGGTGCCCCGGGCACGCCGGAGTTTCTGGGGCTCCCAACCCTGGCGGCGCTGCGTAACAGCGCAGCAAGCCGGTCCCGTGTCCCTGCCATGGCAGGAGAGCTCATGCGCAAGCATGTCATGCGGCGTCCACCGGTTACCCGGCAACCAGAGCTCACTGCGCATGCGAGGCTCAGACCCAGAAGTGGTGCCCCGCCGCTCCACACGCTTGCTTGCGAAGATTTAGGGGAACCCTATTTAAACCCCGTAGGAGCAGCCTTCCTTTGTTGGTGATCGTACTTGTGCCGTGAGATTGGCCCCGAGCATTGTTGTGATCGAGTGCAGTAGAACGAGAGACTTAGAGGTGTTTGAGTGGGTGTGAGTGTGGCAGGTGGAAGGTGAGTGCATGGGTGTGTGTGATTCATTAGTGAGCGACTGGTGTGAGTGCGTGAGTTTACCTTGTTCCCTATTTCCTTGCCCTTCAGTCCTGGTGCAACTGCCCTGTCCACTCTGTGTGTCTTGTCTCCTGGGTCCTAGGTTCCCTTTCCTCCCCCTCTGAGCCACCACTGAGTCATCACTCCCCTTCCTGTTCCCTGTATACGTGTGTGAGTGGTTTAACTAGAGTGGGTACCGCTCTGTTCACTAGTCCCGGTGATGATCTTCATCTAGGGGCCGCTCCCGCAGCTTGCCCCCTTTGCGAATATAAGACCCTGAGGGACCTTTTTTACAGAGCGCGTTGCCCTTGCAACTGGTCCTGGATCATGACCCCTTCCCTCTCAGCCCCTTGTCCACCTAACATAGTGGCATGAACAGATCCCAACAAGGACTCCACATCAGCAGGCGATACCATCTGAAACTGATTCCACAAAACAGGACAGGACGGGGCATCCATAGCCCCAAGATGATCCTCTGCAATAACTGCAGAACCGAAATCGTAGTGAATACGAGCGATCTTATCTACAAAGTAATCGATAAACTGGTCACAGCGGTCACTGGATTGCTCCAGGTCCTGACCTGACCAAACCTTTCACCACCCGGAAGAGCTCCTTGGATGTGACTTTGCAGATGCAATAAGGGCAGCAAAGAACTGCTTCTTTGCTGCCTGCACTGCCACAGCATAGGCCTTTCAACTGCTCTTATGCTGCGATCAATCATACTCATCGAGAGTCCGGCACCACCTTCGCTCCAACCACCTGCTTTCCCACTTCAAACACCGCAAGCCCTCAGTAAACCAAGGAGACTCGCTGGAGACTCGGGAGGGCAGCGGACGCCTGGGAGTCACTCTGTCAATGGTCTCGGCCAACAAGGTGTTCCAGAAGGCTACAAGATCATCGACCGAGTGGGTGTCAAGGTCCAGGGGAAACTCCTTATAAGGTCCCCTCAAGTTTCCTACAAAGGAGATCAAAAGGGGGGGGGGGAGAGCACTATTGAAGCCCTATTTCTGGGAACAGAGGCAGAGGGAGGTATTTACTCCACAGTAACCACCCTGTTTCAAGTCTAAACAGCGTGTTTGTCGTGTTAGTCGCAAATATAGCTCAGAGTCTAGATTCAACTGTAACAGCTTTAGTTGGTGAGTGCATTCAGGCCCTTCCTCAAACATCAGTTCTGACTTCCCTATGGCTGAGGAAGGGCCACACACTTGCATTTTCTTGCCAGCGGAAGTTGATGCAATAAAAACCATCATCTTCACTACTTTCTCTCCATCCCCTGTTTCAAGGACACTTGAGAGAAAAAACCCTTTGCGGCTTTTTAATCACTGTTAGGATACTCTGAAATCAGTGGGTCTATCCAAGGACCAAGTCACTAATGTAAATCAGTGTAGTTCCACTGACGTCAACTGAGTTGTACCAATTTACACAGTTGATCATCTCATCACAAGATTAGGTGTGGAGGAACATCCCAGGAAGAGAATGTCACAACCGTTTTCCTCTGTCTCCTTGGAACCAAATGTATTATTGACCCATTCTATAACCAGTTTCTTCCTCAGCTGCTCACACCAGACAATCTTGACTTCCATGATCAAAACAGGAGATTTTTACCAAGGAAACAAAAAGGAAAGAGCAAGTTGTTTTAATTTTTTGTGCTTCCTTATAGTCAGAACAGGTGGTTTTCATGGGCAGCCAAAAAGATCACTATCAGCTACATTTGGCACGCTGGTTAATTGACCGGTTAAATATTGTCAAATATTCCATGAAACCAAGAATGCTGCTGTGTAGATGGCAGCTTACCCTTTTTATTTCATTATAGTGTCATTTGTTAGCAAGGGCAGGAGGGAGGGCTGCTTCCCCCTAGCCCTGAAGCATTCAGGACACACACACACCCTCCGTTCCTCACACTCAGCTCACATACACACACCCCAGACTTTTCCCCCAGCTCCCATACATATGGCTATAGACAGCCCCCCACTACATTTAGGGGTGCTGCTTCTCTCTCAAGTTTCTTCTGCCTTCTTTCCCTTCCCCCCCCCCCCCCATTAAGCCATGCGGGGCTGTACGGGGTACTCCGTGTTAATAGAGAAACCAAACTCCACAGCATAGCAACATTTCTCCTGCTGGTCATCTGCAGCCATCTCCAAACAGGCACACAAGCAGTCATCACACTGGCAAAGGTCAGATGTGCCTAGGACTGCCCATGACTCCATTGTGCTTGCTGTATCAGAGTGTGCCCCCTCTCTATGTGATCCAGCTATCTGCTCTGTGAAGCTCCTAGGAGTAATTGGACTCGAGTCTTCTAGAAAAACAGTAGCTGATGCTGCTAGAGACAGACCTGGAAACTACATTGAATTAAACACCTGCAATGTAGTGGAGCAGAAACTTGGGGGAATGGCGTTCTACCGCTTTCCCTGCAGCGCCCATCAGCAGCCTTGGAGGGTTTGGTGGGGGCTCCCATGAAGAGTTCCCGCACTTTTAAAATTACCACTACACCACTGTTAAGCACAAGAGGCACTGTGAGACATTGGGTAAAAACAGATGTGCAGCTAGTGGGACAGCTTCTCGGGCTGCCCCGGGTCTAAAAATCCCGGACAACATGGCTCGGGTTAGGCCGGGGCACTGAACTGATGTGCCTACAGCTGGGGAGTCATCCCACCAGCTGCACAGCCTGAAAAGGGCTGGGAGCACAACAAACGTACGGGTGGCCTGCCCTGCCCACACTGTGCTCCCAGCAACCTGCCCCCCGCCATGACAGCCACGGTGGACAATGAGGCACAGCCGTGGCTACTAACCATGGCAGCTCCTTGCCTGGGGCAGGTATGCTGTGGCCGCACAGAAATTTTAGCCCCTTATAGCAACACAGATGGATGCTTGTCCAGCTGAGGTTTGAAATCATCCTGTAGGAGATGCTCCAACCTCCCAGGTCAACATATCACATTGCCGAACAGGCCTTACAGTTATTTTTTTTCCCTGATAACTAACCAAAATCCACATTGCTTCAATTTAAGCACTTTCCCTCTTGTTCTGTCTTCTGCGACAGAGAAGAAATGTTTGCAATCTTTTTTGTAGCAACCTGAAATATTTGAAAATAGCTATTGTGTCCTCCTTTAGTCTTCTTTTCTCTGGACTAAGCATACACAATTCTTTCAGCCTCTCCTCATATGGCTTTGTCTTCCAGCCTCTTCATTGTCTTCAATAATTGTTTGAAAAGCTTGAAAATGGGCAGCCTCATCCTCAAAATCCTTCTGCTTATGCGTAATCTGGTAAAGTCATGGGGTTTGTGCTGGGGGAGTGTTTTTATGATAAGAAATGTAAACCTTGTCAGTGCAAAGCTCAGCAGACAGATAAAGTGCAAACGTAATTTAAAGCTTGGTATTTTTAAACTAAATATTATTGGTATAATGGGGCCGCATGCGCACACACACACACACACCCCCCCCAAACATGTCGGGTTGGTATTGTTGACGCACCCCCCAAATGAGACACGACACAACAGAAATGGATTTAAATGGCCGCACTCTTTATTCGAATAATCAATTAGCTTCAAATTGAAATGGTGGGGGCAATCACTCATGTGAATTGGGTCCAGTGCCTCTCACACACTATGAACGGAACTCAGGGATTGGCCTGATATACCATCGGGTACCAATCCTGATCAACTGTGCTACGTCTCCCCCTCCCTGTTAATGGGCTATTGGGAGGGGGACTAGGCCCCTTTAGAGCCTGAGGAAGGAGGATAGTGCCCTCGAGCCGGGGACAGTACATGTCCCTACTGCCCTCGCGATCACTTTTCCCAGGGGGTTGACTCCACTGCTTGCCATACCCTACAAATGCGGCAGGCGTGCCCCCCCTCCCCCCCCAATCTCTCAGGAGCTGTTCTCAGAAGGGACGGGATATAAATCAATTAAAATAAATAAATAAAATCTCTTAAGGAAATGCCCCCATTCTAACTTATAACCTATCCTAACTCTGGTACTGGACCCCTGTAGAATGCGACAAGTAAAACAAGCAGCCATACCTAACAACTTAAGGGGTTCATTGCCAAACAGACCAAATAGCCCCGAACACTATGAGGAAGGCGAAAAAACGAGCAACAATAGGCCCAATTCAGTTAACTGGCCAAAAATTCCTTCCTGGCCCCACTAAGTGACCGATTTACCATAGTGTTGCATGGGCGGGTGGGAGGGTGCTGCTCCAATCGCCGCTGCCTCCCAACTAAGGAGGCTAGCGGCGCACTCACACACACAGGACCACCCTCCTTGGGGCGGTGCACCAATCAGGAGGTGTGTTCTTCACGCCCACCCAACCAGGGTTGCCTAGCAGTCCTGGCCGGGTACAAACAACCCATGCAGCCGCCTGTCTCTCTCTCTCCTCCACCCTGCGGGTGGCACAATCCCCACGCGGGAAAGCTCAGTGCAAAGAGGAAAAAAAGGGGGGGGAAGGCCCCCTCCCTTTCCACCAAGTCCTGCCCCATTTCTCCAGAGGGGCGCGACAACTTGGCCTTCACAGTCTCTCAGGGCTGTGAAGGGGCAATTGCCAGACTACATGAAGTGGAAGATGTGAAAAAGAGAGTTGGTATTCTTGCACAAGCTCCTCATGTGTCTCTAGTGGCTGATGGGTGGAGCATCCTTTCCCCACTGCTTCTTTTTGTTGTTGACAAATGAACATTACAAGAGTAAGATGTGTTACCAGGGAAAGAACAAAACCACAAAGATCTGACTCATCAGTCAGGCCAGTATCGTACATCTGCCTAGAACTGCTGTAGTAAGAGCAGCGTTCCAAAATAGCAACAGCTTCAATATCAGAAACAGCAACCATTAAAAAAAACCCTGTTTTTAAAGGCAGCAGGTCAACTCTTCAAGCATTTTGCTTTGCATTATCTTCATCAGCTTCAACTGCTTTATCTTCATCATCAATCATCATCATACAATTTGTCATCAGTATGTTCTTTTTCCCTATTCATCTGAATATTGAGTCATCTCTTTAACTCCTGTTTTCTTTTCTAATCTTAAAATTACACAGTCACAAGCTTCCCAGTGGAGGTGTTCAGCCTATTCAGTGTTCAGTGTATGCAAAATGACAGAGGAAGGGTCCTGTGTGGCCCAAAAGCTTGCTCATTTTCATCAACAGCAGTTGGTCAAATAAAAGACATAATTCAAACCACCTCATCTCCATCTCTGTCATTTGGGACCAACACAGCAACCGCACAATCTCTCTAGCTTTTGAATGGATGATTCCCCAAACTGACCAATTTTGTTATGCACATGCAGTAGTGCATGGGAGTGTTAAAAGAACTTCTGCCACTGCAGCTAGACTGCAAGGAGGACACAACCCTTTCCACCATTATTATTATTATTAACAAACATTTATATAGCGCCAGCAGTGTACCTGGCACTTTACAAAGTAATAAAATAGACACGGTCCCTGCCCGTAGGGCTTACAATCTGAGAGACAGGAGCTGGGGGAGAGACTTAGGAAGGGGAACAGAGGGAGAGACAAGGGGTCTAACATTCATGAAGATGAGAGGTCTCAGGTGCACGTACTTGGCTTGGTTACGATGAGAATGACAGCAGGCAGGTCCATGTGGCAAGGATAAGGGTAAACAGATTTTAGGTATAGGAAGTGGCTCAGTAGGATAAAGAGTCAGACAGAGCAGAGCAAAAGAGGTGAGTTTTAAGGAGAGATTTGAAGGTATGAAGGGAGGGGGCAAGGCGGATGTGGACAGGGAGGGAGTTCCAGGCATGGGGGGCAGCAAGTGAGAAGGGACGAAGGCGCTTAGGGGAGCAGGGAAGGCGTGGAAGGGTGAGAGAAGGGACAGAGGAGGAGCGAAGTGCACAGGCTGGAGTATGGAGGGCGATAAGTGCAGAGAGGTAGGGGGGGAGCAAGGTTGTGAAGAGCTTTATAGGTGAAGACTAGGAGCTTGTGCAGGATTCGTTCAGGAAGGGGAAGCCAGTGAAGCGAAGAGAGGAGGGGCTACACATGGTCGAAGCGACTGGCGAGGTAGATGACCCTGGCAGCAGAGTTTTGGACAGAGATGAGGGGAGAAAGGGGAGACCGGGGAAGCCCAGTGAGAAGGAGGTTACAGTAATCGAGGCAAGAGATGACCAGAGCATGAACAAGAGTTTTGGCAGACGAGACAGAGAGATGAAGGATGCATGATGAAGGAGCAAGTCGTTTTGATTCACACAGCTGCTGGAATCGCACTCCACATTGTTTTTTGACTGAATGGGCTGCTTCTTGCTTTATAATTTGCTATGTCCACCAAAATTGTTTGTTCATCTTTATATCTTTTAAAATTTGCAACAGCCACTATAAGGTTGCAAGCTGAATCAAATTCATCATCAGAAAGGTGGTGACTCTGGAAACGTGGATCAAGAAGCAGGTGGCTCCCAACATGGCTCCGATCCTCCTGCCACAAACCATGGGGGAGGGTGGAAGTGTGCCGGACTGGCCTTTGAAATTGACATGTCCCAGGAGTGAGCACTGAGGAACCAGGCTCCCCAGTGCTCATGGCCAGTTCCTGTGACTTACAAAGGTCATGTCCTCCTCCCACAGTCCCTATGAGCAGGGGACCTGCCTGCTGGCATGAGTGGCTACCCCAGTTCCTACGGGCAGGGGAACGTGCAGTCTCCAATTGCCATGCACTGTTTTGGCTTGCCTTGCACTGTGCACTCCGGATTTCTCTGCAGTGCGCCATGACTGGCCATGAGTGGGTGCTGAGTGGCTCACAGAAGTGGGCATCCCCCTACGCCACCTTCAGATGAGTGGTTGGATGAGTGGCTTCTGGGTGGCCATGCATAGTAGCATCTCATTTAAAAACACCCACAGGGTGGATGCAACTGGATGCTGTACTAAGTGATGCTGAAATATCGCTGCTGGTATTTGTTTATTTTCAAAAAACTAGACATTGCTTTTCACTTTTGATATATGTGATGAGGAAGTTGTCCGATCCTCAAAGTCACAAATGAAGAGCTGCATCACGTGGGCACCGCACCCATAATATAAAATATGTGGATATTCATTTATCAACAAAGCCCAAGCAGCTTTCAGATTAGCTGCATTGTCAGTCACAATTTAAGTAACCTTCTGCAGACCAATTCATTTATTATATTTTTAAACTGGTCAGCAATATATTGGGCTGCGTGGTGATGTTCAGCTGTGCACTGGAAGGACTAACACATTGGTTTTGGAGTTGTTACCATTCATGGCCCTTTTCATACAGACGCTCTAACACTGATAAAATGGGTGTTACATTTTATTATACATGTTGCAGGGCTTCAGGTGTGCTCTATGGGTGCCCTGCAACATGTATAATACAATGTAACACCCATTTTTATTAGTGTTAGAGTGTCTTGTGTGAAAAGGACCCATGAAGTTTGACACCCTCATAGTGGCTGTTTTTACACAGATAAATACAGATTTAAACATCTCATCCTGGATTTAAATGTCCATGTAAGCACATACTCCGTGCTTAAATTACCCAGATTTAGTATGTAACTCAGATTTATTCAACCCTCGACTTAATGGATTAATTTGACAACGGATAACATAAGCGTGGAATAACATCAGTGTAAAAACTTAATACGTGAGCATAGAGATTAGTAGATAGAGCAAACATCCGCTCTACCTACCCAGGAACGTCTCTGTGGTTGTCAGCGCTTTCTGGGGCTCTGGTCAGGAAATCAGAAGGATTGATTTTTCTTCCCCCAAACCTCATGCATAGACTAGCCTTGAGATCGTTCAAAGATATCTCTAAAGTTGTCATGGGGATAGGGGAAAGGGAAGGGAAAAGGGGAAGGACAGAGACCCACGTACTAGGGTTTGGCCGCCAAGGGCCAAGAAACATGCTCCAACCTGGCTCTGTCAGGACACTCAAGGGTAGCAGCCCGTCAGAATAGTGAGGTGACCACTAGATCTCAAAGAGGTCAGGCCGCTATCATCATTGGGCACAGAGCATGAACTTCCAGGAGTGCACCCCCCACCACTCAATACCACTCCAATTTCACTGCAGTCCACAAGGTAGGGGACAAGCTGTGAGGAAGGGGGGAGGTGTAGGGATGGGGAGCCCAGGGGCAAGGAGGAGAGCTGAAGGGCTTTCACTTCAGGAGGGGGGGGGAACAAACCCGCAGGGAGGAAGGGGAGGTCTGCCGCTCCACACTCTGCTCTCACGTTCCCACAAGCACTCACAAGGAATATACACAAGGACTCAAACTCACCACAGTTGCACGCAAGTTCAAGAACAGGGATAAAGACAAAACTTCACTTAGCTTGCGTTGGGGCCAGTCTCTCAGTGCTCTGATTACCGGCACTGTGTCAGCCATAGCATTCATGTTTTATACCCCTAGCCCTGCCCCCTGACATGCTCATATGCGTGCAGAGCACCATGGCGTAGGATCTGCTGAGGTGGAGGGAGGGGCTCTGTGGTGTTGCTCGGGTCTGCCATTACCCTGGCAACCTGCTGGATTGCCACGCCCCCTGGCCCTACTGCGTCCCCATCGGCCACGAGTCATGCCGCTGGCTATGCGGGGGGGCAGCCTGCCGGCGTGGTGGAGAGCGTCGCAGGCCCCACCCCCTATGGCCGTGGCCGGGGGCCGTGACAAAGGGGGAATAAAAACCATAGCAGAAAAAGGAGATGGAATTCAGCAGCTCAGCACCATGGAATTTTTCAATCATCCATGTTAGTCTAAACCCGTATTGACCATGAACGCTTTGATCCCAGATTAATTATTATTCCGAATTAAATATCTGTGTAAACAGGAACCAGGGATTAAGAATCTGGGATTTAAAATATGAGTTAGTGCTATGTAAAAACAGCCTGTGAATATTGCTCCACCCATCAGACACGTGAAGAACTTGTGTAATAAGAATACCAACTCTCTTTTTCACATCTTCCACTTCATGTAGTCTTGCAAAATCAGCCCCTCACATTCCAGGGCCGGGTATTTAGTTTAAAAATCCCAAGCTTTAAATCATAAGTTTGCACTTTATCCACTGGCGACTGAGCTTTGCAATGTCAGGCTTTACATCTCTTATCATAAAAACACTCCTCCAGCACAAATCCCATGACTTTTGTACTTGATGTACAAGCAGAAGGCTTTGAGGATGAAGCTGCCCATTTTTAAGATTTTCAAAGAATTATTGAATGGTAGAATTGAAAAGGACCTCAAGAGCCATCTAGTCCAACCCCATGCTCCAAGGCAGGATACTTTATACATAGAGCATCGCAGATGGATGCTTGTCCAGCTGGTGTTTGAAAGCACACAACGTAAGAGATGCTCCAACCTACCAGGTCAACTTATCACATCGCCAGTTCTTATAGTTATATTTTTCCTAATATCTAACCAAAATCCACATTGCTTCAATTTAAGCCCTTTCCCTCTTCTGTGACAGAGAAGAAATGTTTGCAGTCTTTTGTGTAGCAACCTGAAATATTTGAAAATTGTGTCATGTCCTCCCTTAGGCCATTTTTAAATGGCTGAGTGGGGTGATGGCAGCCGAGTCTGTCTGTGGCAGACGGCGTGACCACCACTGTGTGGGCTGTGTGTGATGGGAGGGTGCAGATGGGCGTGCACACTTATCTACACCCACTCCCCCCCCCACGGAGCAAACCATCTTTTCACTGTTTGCTTTGTGCCGGGGGGGGGGTAGATGGGTGGAGGTGGATGTAGATGGGTGAAGGTATGTGGATCGTGATAGTACACGCCCATGCACCTCTACATACAAACAAGATGTTCCCACATGTGGACACTAGATGTCCATGCATAGGAGAGTCTCATTTCAAAACAGCTATAGTCTTCTTTTTCTCTGGCTTAAGCATAAACAGTGGTTTCAGCCTTCCTCATATGGCTCATCATCATCTTAGTTGGACTCCTCCCAGTCTTCCCCAATTTGTCAACATCCTTCTTTGAATTTTTTGCCAAACACTATAAACTGGCTTTATTTTTTACTGAGATGAAAGCCAAGATTCTCACAAAATTACAACTGTTGAGGCTTAACACACTAACTAGACAGGGTACCCATAATAGGGTCACAGGAGTCAGCAGTGCTGAAGTCTGTTAGTGCTTTGCTATCTCAGTGCCTGGAGCCATACAAAGGCGAGAAGTGTCATTCCCAGGCATCTGTATAAATTCCAAATGACTGTGAGGCTCAACAATATTTGTTCTTGACAGGAATTCCTACAGATTGGGTTTTGTTTATACAAATATTGCAGAGCTCTTATTAACATAAAAGAACAAACATGTGTGTAAAGACAAGTTGCATTGCATTATAGGTTATGCTCTTGAGAAGCAGATCTCATACATTTAGAGCCAATAGGTGTCTCCGCACAAGCGTCATGGGCCTGATCCCTGCACGTGATGGGCAATTGCCGCTGTCACACTGCAAGGCAAGCATGGGGAGCCAACCATACGATGCAGGATTAGTCCCGCAGTCCGCTTCACTGTTGGGGTCGGGGCAGAAGAGGGCACACGCTCCTCACCCTCCCACCCGTGTGACAGTTGACAGAAAAGGGGAACCTGGGAAGAGCACACACCCTCTTCCCAGGCCCCGCTTCCCGGCAATCAGCTGTCAGTTGGGTGGACCCTGAGAAGAGTGCAGGCTCCCCTTCTCCCCCAATCCACCCGACAAACAGCTGATTGGGGGGGAGAAAGAGGGGCCCAGAGAAGTGCACGCATGTCCCTCTCCCCAGCAAGTATTTTGACCAGCTTTCATTTTACAGTCAAATGGACACCTTCCCTCGCAGTAAAACAATATTTTCACAACCTCAGGGAAGCTTAGAAGCTGCAGTCCTGAACCCATTGAAGTCAATGACAAAACCATCATTGATGAAGGCTGCAATCCTTCATAAACACATTAAAGTTGTGAGCTGGAAAGAAAGAACTAGAAAGTATATAAGCACTGGGAAACTAAGCATGTATTTTTTCTTTTAGGCGAGACCCAGAGAAAGTTAAACTACATCTCAAATGCATGGGAGTAACACAGTTATCATCATTAAAATTATAATCCATCCTGGAGATAAGAGTTTTGCCACTATGCCACAGTGATGATAACATGCGTTCTAACAGAATAGGTGTAAAACGACACAGCTTTTGTTATTGCATGAACCAAAAATGGCCATCAGGGATTATAAGGTTCACATTCAGTCTTTAAAGGGAAGTGAGGTGGGAGGGGGGCTGTGAGTAATGTGCACTTTAAAAAAAAAAGGAATTACATGGACAGCAATATTTAGTAGATATATGCTCCCAAAGGACTGAAGTTCTCCTTTCCTTTTCCCTTTGTATCTAGCCGACAGAGCTGGTTATGTGGTAAATTGCAGCAGGGTAGCTTTTGCCCTTTAATAGTTTATTTATATTTCTGGCTATGAAAAAAAAATGTAATCCATAAGGTATTAAACCAGGTTGCAAAAATAGTTCCCTCAGGGCACCAACAGAACAGAACACCATTGTTAGCAAATGTGGCCACAGAAACCTCAGGTTTGCAGTCCTTGCAGCCTCCATTTGCTGTGCCCTGAGGAATTCTGACTTGTACAGAACTGGAAAACAATGTGTGGTCTCACGCAAGGCAATTTGTCACTATTCTAACCAAAGCCAGATGAAGCTAAGGAAATAAATTATCTTGCCAGAAGGGAGGCTAAGGTCTCTCCTCCTCTGTCCTCAAAACTGGATAATGCTACAATCATATAACCCTAGTGGGCTGCTAAAATGCCTCAGCAGCAACTGCCTCGAGATTCAAAAGGGTGAAAGGCCAGAGGCATATTATCTGGATTGAAATGCGCCCTGGTGCAGGAGAGAGAATGGGCCTCCCCCACCTGCCTCTCAGAAAGCAGGGGATGCATCTGTATCATGGAGCACAGACCCCACAGACTTGTGGGCCTCTGTGCAGCTGACCATTGCAAAAGGCAGCCTCATGACTCATTCCACCATTGCCTTTGCTGCTAAAATGCTAAACCTCAGCACCAGCTGGGTTGGGGTGAGCCATATGGGCAGCTTGTTTTGCACAGGTCATGAATAGTATCAGTAGAGTATGTATGTTTACAGACTGATAGCTGGCCTTCCTTAGAACTGTAAGCTTAACAAGGAGTGTACTTTTAACATATACCTACATTGAGATGCCATTAAACACTACATTTGATTATTTTTCCAGTTACCATCATCCACCCATTGATCTGTATACAACTCTGTTATGTGAAAGACTGGCCTTCCATCTTTGTAACCCTAACATTAATCACAACAGTTCCGTGCTTTACAACTCCACAGAGTGCGTTGGGGGTGGCTGAACAGCAACTCAGAAGCCACATGTGGCTCTTGGACAGTTCAGGGCAACTCTTGGCCAGGGGCCAGTTCTGGGTCATTACATTGCCTTAATGGTCCTGCATCTTACCTCGTTGCACCTGAGTTTCTCCGCAGCTAGATTGCAGCTGTTCTTCAGAGTCTCATCAGCAAGAGCTGCAGAACATGGGCTTTGCCAGCCAATCGTGAAAGCAGGAGAGATTTGTGCACACACGTTTGTGTCTAGTGGCTCTCAGTCTTATGAAGACTTTGATATGTGACTCTTGGGGATGAGAACTTTGCCCAACCCTGGACAAACCTATTCCACACATCTCCCAAGAGACCACATTCCCCCACTTCACTCCTTTCAAAGACCAGGAGGTTAAGTGAAAATGGGTGAAGCAAGAGAGAAATGCAAAGTTAAAGACTCTTGATTGGAAAAAGCATAATGACTGGCTATCTTGCTATTCTTACAGGCAGAAAGAGAGGAAAAGTCTCCTGGGAAAACTTGAAAAAAATCTAGTAGAACTGTAAAGCAAGGAATGCCTTGGTGATCAGTAAATAACATGCCTATTTGAAGCATAGTGCCAGCTGCTGGAAACATCTGTCACACAATGAAAACTAGATACTTCCCAGTTACAGGAAAATCACCGTTAAACTGTCACTGGTGCCTGAGAATCAACAGCTGTACATTGGAAATGTAGAATGTGGGGAAGATGGGACTTTTCCCCCTTTCCCAATCCCAGGCCCATCCTGCCCCAGAAATGTTCCCACATTTTCGTCTCTGTTCATCCCACTCTTGGCCAGAGTACCTTTACCTTCTGCCCAATCTTGGGCTGATACACATACGATTCAGAGTGAGTCCAATTGAAAGACTCTCAGGGAGCTAGTGACCACACGATATATTGATCAGAGAAAATTCACAGAAAGCAACGAGGCAGCATCAGTGACTTTTCGTTGACTCCCTTCCCCCAGAGGTTTGCCAGAGCCTGAGCATTTTTTGAGAGGCAACACAAAACCTTTTTAGTCAGCCAAGCATTTGACAGGCACAAATATAGTATGGGGAAATTGGGGGTAGTGGATTCTTAATTGGTATGTAAATATATTTAACGTAGGTTTTTTACATGCTGTAAGCCACCCTGAGCTGTAGGAAAAGGGTGGGGTGTGTACTTAAATAAGTAGTCATGGAAGTCAGAGGGAGTAGCCACTCAAGCTGCGAGGACCTGATCCCTGCACAGATATGCATAGCATGCAAGCACAGCTGCCACACTGCAGAGCAAGCACAGGGAGCTGGA
Organism: Sphenodon punctatus; assembly: GCA_003113815.1. NCBI lineage: Eukaryota > Metazoa > Chordata > Lepidosauria > Sphenodontia > Sphenodontidae > Sphenodon > Sphenodon punctatus. Next base: position 745,204 of record QEPC01007782.1, read on the forward strand.
CAGATGGTTGTGGGGAAGTGGGCGGGCCTGCCACCGTAAGCCACCAGGATGGCTGGGGAAGGCTAAGGCACCAGCCTCACAAGTGGGCACCTGCCCTGCCCCGCCTCCCTCTCCCAACCTTAATCCCGCCCTGGCTGTGAATTCTTCCGAGGACATGTCACATAGCAGCCAGCTGTTTGCCCTGCCCTGGGGTGGGAGGAACATCTAGCAGCAGTTGGGCCCATGAGCCACTGCATCCTGTGGCTCAGCTGCCCAGACTGGGCAGAGTAGCCTTCCCAGGGTGTCTCATGGAAACTTGGTAAAACAGCACAAAATGAAAAACAAACAAACTGGTAATTCTAACAGCATCAGTAGCTTGGCTACTATCAATTCAATATATTTATTGTCATAGCCATAGGTTGTAACAAAAGACAATTAAAAAAACTGGAACAAATAAAACAAGGGCAACTAGAAATTCATATACAAGGTGATCATACAAGTCAATGGCATAACTGTCTATCTGTCTATAAACCATATAGTGTGACCTTCGTTAGATCTCTGGAGACTACACGACACACTATTATTCTTAGACAGAATGGTACATCTCCGAGTAGCCAGGACGTGTATGAAATCAGCAGCCTTCAATGTAATATAATTACAGAGATTTGCTAGCAAATAAGAAAATCTCAAGAGCAAGTCCCAGTGCGTTTTCTCTGTCATCAGAGGGACCAAGAATTTACAACACAAATCTTCTGAAAGAGGGCAGTCAAATAAATAATGAGATAGATCTTTGACTTGATGTTGTTCACAAGGACAAAGCCTCAACCCGTAAGGAGTTTGACAATACCTGCTCTCTAATACTGCCTAAGGCATTAATTGGAATCTTGCCAGAGTTAGAACTCTACGTAAATTACTCAAAACAGTGAGATAGCATTTGAACTGATGTTGCATTACTTGGCCACTAACTAAATGAAAATGGTTTGAGGTATTGCAGTTTCATTGGGTGTAAAACCATTCTTGTGGTACTCATTTTGGCTCTAGTGCTAATCTTTAGGCAGTCCATAGTAAAGCACATTGGATTCCAAGGCTAACATGCGGATAGCTCCATTCAATTATATCAGAAATCCCTGCCATGGGGTAACCCCAATGGTGCTACCATGAGGATTTTCCCTAGCATCTGAAATCACCCATCCTCAAGGCTGGAGTTTGGTAGATGGAACAAGAGGGGTCCTTTTCAAGAGAAAGCCTTTCCGTATTGTATTGTCAACAATGGAGACAATCCAGCTGATTAAATTAGTTGAGAGAGGGAATTGTTCAGCCTTAGACTGAGCATATTGAAAGCTCCTAATGCTGCTTCCTAGACCCATGTGTTTCTATCCATGGCAGAGGAAAAGTGCCAGGGAAATCCAGCTGGTCCCCTCTTGAATCTTCATCCAGATCCAGAGTGGGAAATGATGCAAGCAGCCCCTGGCTCTTCCCTGTCTGTTGCAGAACCCTCATTAGGGGGAATGCAAGAGATGCAGAACTTCACACATGGCTGGGGCAGGCAGGAGATACAAACTTGGGCAGAAGAGCAGCAAATTCTGCTTGTTTTAACCCCACATAAAGTTACAAAAGGTCTTTGAGATAACCTGTGGCATGAGGGAATTTGAAGAGTTAGGGCACATTCACATGAGATGAACCCCCCCTAAACGTAGTTTCCTGTTTGCCCCTAGTTTTGCTAAAGCTGAAACAGGTACCCATGGACAATATCTGCACTTTCAAGCACTGTTTTTGGGTGCCCAAACTTGAAATCAAATACTCAGGTTTTGGGGGTTCTGGGTTTTTTGGGTACCCCAAATTACACCAAACTCAGGAAAATACCCCCATTTCTTTTTCAAAATCTGGAACCGAAAGTAAGAAATCAAGACAACAACAGAATGTTGGTCAAGTGGGTATCAGATTGGACACCGTTCCAGGTACTGAAATGTACCCCAATTTTTAGATTTGAATAAGGTACCACAGGTTCAGCTGGTATACCTGTTTTTGTAGGTACCTGTTTCAGCTTTGGTCTGGACTAGATTAGGTCACAGGATGTCTCACGTGTGATGCACATGTAACCTACAAATGATAGCTCTAAAACGCAGGTTTTAAGAAGTGCCACACTGGGTCAGTCCAATGGTCCGTCCAGCGAGCCCAGCACTTGTCTCTGACAGTGGCCAATCTCAGTCACTTGGAAGAAAGACTCAGTAGGTCACAATGGGGCAATCCTTTCCCTGCTGTTCACTCTCGTCCCAGCTCTGGACAGTAAGAGGTTACATTTCCCAAACCTACCTGGCTAATAGCTGCAAATAGACCTATCCTTCAGGAACTTCTCCAACCCTTTATTAAACCTAGCTATACTGCTGGCCTTGACCACATCTTTTGACAACAAATTCCACAACGTGATTGTGTGTTGAGTGAAAAAATACTTTTATTTCTTTTAAATCTGCTACCCGTACATTTCATGGAGTGACACCCCCCCCACCCACCCACCCACATCCCATTCTAGTATCATTTGAGAGGGTAAATAACCGTTCCCTATTTACTCGTTCCACTACACATCAAGCATGATTTTATAAACTTCTGTCATATCCCCTCTCAGTCATCTCTTCTCCAAGCTGAAGAGCTCCAACCTATCTAGCCCCTCTTCATAGGGGAGCCATTCCATACCCCTTATTTTTGTTGCCCTTCTCTGTATCTTTTCTTTTTCTACTATATCTTTTTTGAGATAGGTTGACCACAACTGCACACAATATCCAAGGTGTGGTTGCACCATAGATTTATATAGTGGCATTATGATATTTTCAGTTTTATTCTCTATTTTACGGATAATTCTTAACATTCTGCTTGCCTTTTTGACGGCCACCACATATCAAGCTGAAGTTTTCAATGTATTGTCCATGGTGGGGCCAATCCCATGACCGGTGTGCGCTGCATGCAACCCACATACACGTCCATTGAGAGCACATTGTGCTGCATGGATCCCATGTGGAGGGGTTTGGGGATTGTGTCCAATGACTCCAAAGTCCTTTTCCTGAGTAGTAACTCCTCATTTAGAACCCAGCATTGTGTACGTAAAGTTTGGATGGTTTTTTCCTTATGTGCATCACTTTGCACTTGCCCACATTAAATTCCATCTGTCATTTAGATGCCCAGTCTTGCAAGATCTCCCTGAAATTCTTCACAGATGGACAGTACCGGTAAAGTGTCCCCACTTAGTCCCAGATCCAGCATTGCTGACATTGTGAATCCCAGCTCGCTCCCAATGGCGGCAGCGTTGGTTTTGGCCATGAAGGGGAGGCCCCGGCCTCTGTGATTATGAATTCTAGCTGGTACTTAATGACAGCAGAAGAGAGGTTCTCTTTCTCAGGCCAAAGTCAGCACTGCTGACATTGGGCACAGCAATGAACAGGACAGAAATGAACTTGGGGGGAATTCAGCACGTGAATGGGGATGACGTGCAATAGTATTTGCCTAATAGAAATTCCGAGCACTGGGGAAACTATTTGTGTGAATGTACCCTACACATTAGTTAAAAAGAGTTCAGACCTCATTAAGTGGTAACAGGGCTACAAATTAACACTATGGGATGAGCACCTTGGAAAATAGGGCCATCTAGACTGCCCAAGGCAGCACTGTGACTGCCGGCCTCGTGCAGCCGGCCACTGTGTTTGGCCCTTAGGCTGCTGCTGTGGCGACCCCTAGCTCCAGCTTAGGGTTACATTGCCACCTTTCTGGGTTTCGACCCCGAGTCTCTGGGGGAAGCCCTGATTTCTCCAGCTCAGCACCCATGGGTAACCTAGAGGCTTCTGGGGTCAGCAGGGACAGACATGTCAGAAAGGGGGCAGGCCATAGAGATTTCCCCAGTCCCTTTCCAACCTGGCTCTGCCTGTGTGGAGCACTATGACAACATGTTGTTCCTCAAGGGCAGAGTTATGTCAAAAAGGGGGCATGACAGCCCTTTCCTCTGCCCCCTCCTGGGTTCCCTCCCAGAGGATGTGGCAACCTTACTCCAGCTTCTTTAGACCCAAAGCACCTTGCTCTTACCCAGTGGGGTTGCTATGAAGAATAGCATGCTGCTGGCATGCTGAATGTGCCAGGTACAAACTCCTGCAGCAGCTCTGGGTAAGCTGAACTATGTATGTGTGTGTATGGGGGGGAGCAATGGCCAAGTATGTGTTGTTGGCATGTAGGTGCCGCTTAAATCACAGTGCTAATCAACCACCAGAATCTCTGACCAGCAGCAACAGTTTCTCCCCAGGCAATGGTAGTATCTGGCACTGGTCCCAGATAAGTAGTAGCAGCAGGCTCCGGAAAGGAGCCAGGTAGGACTCCTGGAATGGATATACTTGACAGCTCCTCAGGATTGAGGGGGGAGGGGGTATGCACTGCAACATTTATTTTGTCTGGAGCACAAACTTATTAGGGGCCTGTTTCCACTAGGAAACATCTTTCCACTAGGCCTGTTTTGTGGCCTGGTGGAAAGATGTTGTGGTGGAAAAGGCAGAGCTTCGTGAAAAAAAAAAAAGTGCACAGGAAGTCCCAACCTTTTCAGCTCCAGATTCAAGTCCTTCACTTCTGTGAACATCCTTTTAATGCAGCTTTTTCTAGGCAAGGCGCACACATACAAAACTAGTGACTGAAGGAATAGCAAGTGAGGGGAAAGGAGCGGACAATATTGGAGGACAGGAGAGAAAGGAGGCAAAGTTACATCTCTCTCACAGGGTAAAAACAGATGTGGCGGTGGAGTGGCAGTTCCCCGGGGTGGGACGGGGTGGAAAATTGCAGTGGAGACAGCCTAGCTCAGGGAGGGGCACAGAACTTACGTGCCCACCTGCGGCCTGCTCTGAGTACCCTGTCATGACAAGTCGGGCTGTCACCCCAGAGATTTTCTGAGGACATTGGATACTAACAAACATGATGCTGACTCCACTGGCCCAGCCTCCGTCCCCTTATGTTTGATCTGCTCCCACCAGATCCACAGTTCAAACCCCATTGGGGGTGACAGCTGGGCCAGAAAAGTGGGCCCAGAACAAAGTGGGCCTACGGTCCGGCCCCATGAGCTGCCCAGCTCAGCCTGAGCTGGGCAAACCAGGCAGGTGCATCTTTTTGCATGCCCGCCAAGGTCCAGCATTGGGGGTTGCCATGACAGATACCCATGGTTGCTTATTATTGGCAGCCATGGCTGCCTGTCATGGTGGGAAGACAGGGGGGCCATGGAGGTGGAGCCAGCCAGCCAGCTGCACAGCACTCCCCACCCCTTTCTCCGCTGGCATGTCTGTTCCCACTGCCAGGGCTGCTCACCCCCACGTGGGATGATGACAAAGCCATCCCATTTGTGAGTACCCACAGTCCGGGCTATCCACCCCAGAAGTGTGCCAGCTTCTGGCGGTGCCTAAACAGACATGCCAGTGGGTCCCGGGCCACAGAGAGCCTAAGCAGCCCACCGTCATGTCTGTTTTTACCCACAGTAACCAGCCACTAGTGAAGTCAAACAAACAGCTATTAAGCCTAGAAAGGCTTTGCCTTTATAAAGGTGGTTTTTGGTTAGTCTGTCACAATCAGCAGACTCTAAAGTTAACACTTCCTCCTGAAACTTCAAAACACTTCCCAGAAATGAAACACATTTCAAAAATAAGATCAGTTTCATCAGATGGCCTTTTCCCAATGGTGCAACATAAAAAGAGCACACATACTACCCCCTCCCCTTTGTAGCCCAATTTCTTTCAGAAAGAAAGCTTATCCCAATGGGTCAGAGTCAGTGCTGGATCTAAGGAAGTTGGGGCTCTGTGCAAAATGGTGGCTCCCCTCCCCCACAACATAGCAATGTTTGACAGAGACACACACTGTTAGAAAAAGGGAAATGTTACAATAGTTAATTTTTGATGGTCAATTAAACACAATATGCCCTTCAGCAGCTGGGGTTTCCTGCACTACAGGCTTGTATGTTGCACGTAGGTTACAATTCCCAGTTCATTTATGGGCTCCATGAATGGGGGCCTCCTGATAAATTGCCTTGGGCCTCTGAATTTCAGGCTCTGTGGGCCCATACATCTTCTACTATTATTTCAAGTTTATTCATGAACCCCATGTATTGGGAACCCCTGTGGGCTCCCACAATACACGAGGCCCAGTCCGCACAGTTCTGGCTCTGGCCCTGCAGAACCTTAAGTGGCATCGGGAAATATGTGGATAGGGTGACAACTGCAATTACTATTTTATATACTTTGCTGGTTACTGTTGTTGTCAGGGTCACAGGATAATGTTTAAATCTCAACACAGGGGGAAAAAAGTTTGGTAACTGCTAGTTTATGCATCTATGCTCCCCACTTCCACTCCCCTAATAACCATTGATCTCACATGGATGGGCGATTTGGCAAGCTTGGGAGTTGAACAACCCTATTAAGTTACACGGAGCATAGGAAACAAGGTTTCATTCATTTGGATGCCCAGTACTGCTTGAACCATCCTGGTGAATTTGGTAGAAAGGATAGGACTCTGTAGACAGTTCTGAAGAGTGCTTTGAAAAAACCACATAGAGGTTAGAATTTTCTCTTAAATGTTTTAGTTCTTTCCATGAAGATGAAATAACCAAAAGAGGTTGGGGAGGAAGGGAAGGATTTATTTTTTTATTAATATTATTTTTAAACTTTGTGTTTTTAGAAGTGATAGGACATTGGTCTTTTTAAATACACATTTTGCATAAAGCCTTTAAAGAAAGAAGTATTCAAATTGGCCAGTGCTGCTTTTTTAGAGACACAGATTGAGAAATTATAGTGTGTGCTGCCCTCTGCTGGAGAAAGAAACTATTACCAATCAAAGCAAGCCAACTAAGGTTTATCATGATGAAGCTCATTCAGTTCACAGTGTGCCATGTGGCCCATTTGTTTATTTTTAAATTCACTATGAGTGAGCAAAGTCAACATGCAATGAAAACTCACGAAATAGATAACTTGCTAGAATTTTTCTCCTTCGAATGCCTAGGGTGGTTTAGATGACCCCAGTGCTCAAGTTCTAGGATTCTAGTTTGAGAAATCGGTGGATTTGCCAATGAATGAAAGGGTCACGCGTTTTACACACTAATGGACAACTGCTTGTAAATATTACTCAGTTCTAGCTCAAATTTTCCTTTGCTTTTTTCACCCTATTATTCCTAGTTCTAGGGGCAAAAGCCTTAATCATACTCCTTCCTTGGTGTATACACCCTTCAAACGTAGAGCACATTCCCACATACAGAAACATGATAGTGTTTGTGAATGCAGGCAATTAAAAAATGCGCCTACATTCATTCACACCAGCATGTCATTAGTGCATTCAAGCTACTTTACAGAATGCGCTAGTGACATTCTTACTAACCTGATTTATGCGGGGAAGGAGGCAGCGGCGGCGGCAGCTCCATAAGCGGCCACTACAGGGGCCTGAGGAAATCCATTCAACAATGAGAACAAGCACAAGCCAAAACAAGCAGACACCAGCTGGATGACAACCTGAAGCCCACAAAACCTGTGGGGATGGAGGCAGCAGCAGCGGCGGCGGCAGCTCCATAAACGGCGGCACAGGAACCCGGAAGTGAAGAGAGGACTTCCGGCCATGCACAAGGGGAACAGCGTTCTCACAGCAGGAGCCATGCGGGTCTCTGGACATGTGCTTCTACAAAGGTAGGTTTTCGCTGCCCTCTCATGCGTTTGTTTAACAAATGCAAGTACAGCAAATTAAGCGCATGGAGACTTTCCAACAGCATTAAATTATGCGGGGGAAAGAAACAAGCGCTTATTTGCTGTATGTGGGAATGTGCTAATAGTCTATTATAAGTGAGCAAAGTCCAGCATTACACATTTCAAGTACTCCAGGGAAACAGTACTCTTTTTGAGCACAAAATCCTAAAACTGCAAAGATACAATTTCAAAACAAAATCCATCCCCGAAAGAGATAGCAGATATACAATAAGAGATATTCTCTCTACTTCAGCACTGCAGTAAGATGATATGAAAGACGACAAGTACATATCGTCTACAGCACCTACCAGTGTCGACAAATAAGCTCTCCAAAGTAGGCAAAGAAAGGCAACATGATGAGTATATTAAGAGAAACAATAAGGTCAGGGTGATTTGAAGAAAAACAGAAAGTTCCCTGGGCTAGCTGAGATTTTTAGAATGAAATAATAATAAATAATAAAACAGAGTTGACAGTGGAAAGCAAGCTAGTACTAAAATGGGAGAAAAAATAGCGATTCCATCCAAGGGCAAAGTTATGTTAGAATGGGCCCTGGTACAGAAGATGGAATTCTCCCCTCCACCCCAACTTCCTCCCAGATGCAGGAGATGCAGTTGCACCAGGGATTGTAGCCCCCGACCCTCCAGGCTTGTGGGTCATGGTGCACCTGCAGTACCTGTCCCTATTACTGCTGTGCCCTTGAATTCCCACCTCCACACAGAAACGCAGGAGTGGGTCTGGAAATTATGAATATTTTGGTGTTGTATTATACAAGTAACATGCTTCATTGACCTAACAAATGCACAAATGGTCAGAGATGGTACATTGCACTAAACCCTAGAGATAGGGCCACTGTTAACGAGCGGAAGGCTCAGATCAGTAATACCCATAAAAGAGCATCTCCTTTAATACCCCGAGTTAAACATCCTGACAAAGGGTATTTTTAAACGAGATGCTACCACGCATGGCCACCCATCAACCACTCGTCCAAACACCTGTGTGAAAGTGGTGCAGGGGGCATGTGTGCTCCTGTGAGCCACACAGCACCCACTCATGGCCACGCAGGGAATACTGACGAAAAACCTACATGCTGTGTGAGGGAAGTCAAAAAAGTGCGTGGGGACAGTCACCCAAGTCACTCTCTGACTTTCTCTTTCCAAGCTGCAACGCGCTGCTGGCAGGGAGCCAGCTAAGACATATGTCTCACTTGTTTCCACCTGCACAGGTGACGAAAAGGAGTCTGTAAGTACCGGCAACTGCCTTTCTACCCTCAGTCCTAGGAGGCGGCTACCCAAACTAGGAGACATCCGATCCCCAAGATTTAAGACTCTATTTTAAGTTTGCTTCTCTCTTTCTGCTTTTCCCTCCACAACATTGCCAAGATCTGCCCTTTTCTGTCTGTCTCCTCTTCCAAAACTCTAATCCATGCCCTAGTCATCTCACGCCTCTACTATTGTAACCTCCTCCTCACTGGCCTTCCCCACTCCCACCTTTCTTCCTTATCTCTGTTCAAAACTCTGCTGCCAGGATCATCCACCTAGCCTGTCGCTTTGACCACGTGCAACCTCTCCTCTCTCTCTACTGACTCCCTCTTCCTGAGCGTATTCTGCACAAGCTCCTTGTATTCACCTACAAAGCCCTTCACAACCTTTCTCCCCCCTACCTCTCTGACCTGATCTGCCTCCGAACCCCTGCTTGAGCACTCTGCTCCTCCTCCATTCCCTCCCTCACCCTCCCACGCCTCCCCTGCTCCCCCAACCACCTTCATCCTTCTCCCTCGCCCCGCACGCCTGGAACTCCCTCCCTGCCCACATCCGCCTTGCTCCCTCCCTTCGTACCTTCAAGTCCCTCCTCAAAACCCACCTCTTCTGCTTTGCCCTTCCGAACTCCTACTAATCATCCCCACCCAGGATTATCCCCCACCTGCTATCTGCAAACTCCCAATTTACTGTAACCAAGCCAAGAACGTATACCTGAGCTCTCATATCCTCATGAATGTCACATCCCTTGTCTCTCCCTCTGTTCCCCCTTCCCTGTCTCCCCGCCCCCTGTCTTTAGATTGTAAGCTCTCAAGCAGGGACCTTGTCTATCTTGTTCTTTGTAAGCGCCAGGTACATCGCTGGTGCTATATAATACTACTACTACTACTACTACTAATAATAATAATAATAATAATCTCCTGCCCATATGAACTAGGGTGCCCACCCATGCCAGCAGACAGCTCCCCAGCTGGCAGCCCCCCCGGTTCCTTCCACAGCCCTGCCGGGAGCTCTCTGGAGAGCTCTTAAAGGACATATGCATGAAATACAACACCGTATTGGCTCAAAGTACAACAAGCCCCCCTCATGACGCACGAGAGAAGAGCCAATGGCATGGAGGACAGCAGCTCAGACAGCAGCTTTCTGCGTGTCCCACCCAGTATGTGCCTCAGTTGTTGCCCGGGACAGCCAGCAGCTGCAGAGGCTCGTGGGCAGGAAGGGGTTACTATTTGCTGCGGCTTCATGTTTCCATGGTGTCCATGGCTGTGTATAAGTGCAGAGGGTGAGCAGTTGGACGGGGCTTGGGGTGCAGGTGTTGCTCGGCTGGGGGAGGGGGAACGGATGCCTATACATGCTGTTTGTGGGATCTGTCCATGGTAGTGGGAGTACGTGGAGGCTGCCTGTGTGGCCACGGTGACCACCCTGGGAGCCACCCATTAGAATCCCTCCCCACTCACTCCACGTGCATGGTGGCTCTGCAGCTGTGTCACTCAGTGGCCATGGACCCCTGCCCCCTCAAGCATTGCTCATTTAAAAACACCCAAAATAAAAAAGCTGAATGAGCAACAGAGAGGCTGAAAGGCTACCTTAGCAATGCCTGGACATTAAACCCATCAGTCACAGGGAAAACTTCACTATCACGATACGAGAAAAACGTTGCAGAGCAATTCTCTGCAATTCTCTCCATTTAACCACCCTTGGTGGTCATTTATGCATGTTGCAGGGCTACATAGGGCACCAATACAGCCCTGCAACATGCATAAATAACCACCAAGGGTGGTTAAAGGGTGGTTAGCGTCATGTCTGTTTTCACCCAATGCGAAAAGAAGATCAGAAAATTGAGAACTGAGAAGGGCCCAATTTTCGAATCTCTCGGTAAAAACCGAAACCAAAAGTCCCATCCCTACCTGAAACGGATACCCAATGAGCATAAATGGATTCCAGTTATTATCCAGATCTCCAATATTCAGTTTGGGTAAGGTATATTTGATGTGTAGCCATTTTTGGGGTACTCATTTCAGCTTTACAGAAGACATGTTGTTTAGGCCCTGATAGGGGCTATAAAGCTGCACACCTGCCAGGGAGAGTCAGCTGCATTGGGGCCAGGAGCCATCGAGGGCTTGTCCCACCTGACGGACAGCAGGGGCTGGAGCCACCCAGGGCTTGCCCCATTCTAGAGCGGGGGCTGGGAGCCACCCAGGGCTCGACCCGTTGTAGAGCGGGGGCTGGGAACCACCTAGGGCTCGCCCTGCAGCTAGCCAGACCAGGTAAAAATGTTTTATATTGGATTTTATTTGTGTTTTTATATTGTAAGCTGCCCCAGGCTGCCTGATGGCAGGAGGGGTGGGATATTAAATTGAAAAATAAATAAATAAATAAAAATAAAGTGAGGAGAACATTAACTATGATTCTCACATTGACTATTCTCAAAAAGTCCACTCTTGACCCCTCTGACCCTTCTAGCTATCGTCCTGTCTCACTCCTTCCTTTTGCTTCCAAGCTGCTTGAACGTGTTGTCTACTCCCGCTGCCTTGACTTCTTATCCTCCAACTCCTCCCTTGACCCCCTCCAATCTGGCTTCCGCCCCCTTCATTCTACTGAAACTGCTCTCGCTAAGATCACCAATGATCTTCTGGTGGCTAAATCTAAACGTCTCTATTCCATTCTTGTCCTCCTTGATCTCTCTGCTGCCTTCGATACTGTTGACCACTCACTCTTGCTGGATTCCCTTCACTCCCTTGGCTTTTGTGGCTCTGCCCATAACTGGTTCTCCTCCTACCTCTCTGACCGCTCCTTTAATGTGTCTCTCTCCAACTCCGCCTCCTCCTCCTTCCCCCTCTCAGTTGGTGTTCCTCAAGGCTCTGTTCTTGGCCCTCTCCTCTTCTCGATCTATACCTCATCCTTAGGCAAACTCATTGCCTCCCATGGCTTCCAATACCACCTCTATGCTGATGACACTCAACTCTATCTCTCTACTCCCTCTCTCTCTCCCTCTGTTCAAGCTCGTCTCATCAACTGTCTCTCTGACATCTCTACCTGGATGTCTCAACGTCAACTCAAACTCAACATGGCTAAAACGGAACTCCTTATCTTCCCCCCTCATCCTTCCTCTCCTTCCTCACTGTCAATAACTATTGATGGAGTCACCATCCTGCCTGTCCCCCAAGCCCGTAGCCTAGGCTTCATCTTTGACTCACCCCTTTCTTTTAAACCCTACATTGACTCTGTTGCTAAATCCTGTCGCTTCTCCCTCCATAACATTGCTAAGATTCGCCCTTTTCTCTCTGTCTCGTCTGCCAAAACTCTTGTTCATGCTCTGGTCATCTCTCGCCTCGATTACTGTAACCTCCTTCTCACTGGCCTTCCCCGGTCTCACCTTTCTCCCCTCATCTCTGTCCAAAACTCTGCTGCCAGGGTCATCTACCTCGCCAGTCGCTTCGACCATGTGCAGCCCCTCCTCTCTTCGCTTCACTGGCTTCCCCTTCCTGAACGAATCCTGCACAAGCTCCTAGTCTTCACCTATAAAGCTTTTCACAACCTTGCTCCCCCCTACCTCTCTGCACTTATCGCCCTCCATACTCCAGCCCGTGCACTTCGCTCCTCCTCTGTCCCCTCTCTCGCCCTTCCACGCCTTCCCTGCTCCCCTAAGCGCCTTCGTCCCTTCTCACTTGCTGCCCCCCATGCCTGGAACTCCCTCCCTGTCCACCTCCGCCTTGCCCCCTCCCTTCATACCTTCAAATCTCTCCTTAAAACTCACCTCTTTCGCTCTGCTCTGTCTGACTCTTTATCCTGCTGAGCCACTATTCCTATACCTACGATCGGTTTACTCTTATCCTTGCAACATGGACCTGCCTGCTGTCATTCTCATTGTAACCAAGCCAAGTACGTGCACTTGAGACCTCGCATCTTCATGAATGTTAGACCCCTTGTCTTTCCCTCTGTTCCCCTTCCTAAGTCTCTCCCCCAGCTCCTGTCTCTCAGATTGTAAGCCCTAGGGGCAGGGACCGTGTCTATTTTATTACTTTGTAAAGTGCCAGGTACACTGCTGGCGCTATATAAATGTTTGATAATAATAATAATAATAACAGTCGCTCAGTACTACATCTCCCCACCCCCAAGCAGAGAGAAAAGACATTTGGGTTACAGCTTACAAGTGGTCTCTCACCAGATGACTCTGTGGATGTACCTAGACACATACAAATCAACACTGGCTCCAGGTATGGAAGAAGATTGAAACCCAAGGGGTAGAATACATCTTAATACCACCATCTAAACCAGAAAATGAGATACAATCCTTTTACGTTGGCAAGTTGCACAACCCCACATTCAGAATGTTGTATGAAATCTTTACTTCGTCCTGTATTTCTAAGTGATCCTCTGTTCTCTGCCACTCAGTGTGAAGGGTTTGCTTGAATGCATTTCCAACGCACCGAAGTAGATGGGACACAAGAGCTGGGTTTTAAATGACCGCACTCTTTAATCAAATCAGAATTACATCAACAAATGGGTGGGGGCAAATCGCCTAGTGCGATGCGGGTCCAGTACTTGAACATTGACATTGTAACAATAAACCCAACAACAACAGGGGTGGTTTCGATGTACCCTCCGTTACCACCCCAAGCGTGAACATCACACTTCCCCCTCTCAGTGGCCCAAGCCACAGGCGAAGGGGACTCAAGCATTTGATGTACGAGTAAGGATAAAGGTGTCTACAGACAGGGGACCATACTTGTCCCTACCGCCCTCACTCGAAACCCCTCCCAGGGAGGCAGCCCCGCCGTTTGCCATGCCCTGCTTTACTGCGGGTGGGTCTTTCCATCTCCTAAGGAGATGGCTCTTTCTTATGATCACTCTAACTAATCTACTTACTGTACTGGACCCCTGCCAGAGTGCGACAACAATGAACGAGCACAACACCACCCCGTTTCTAGGGAGTAATTCGTTAGTCAATCAGCTACACTGTGAGGAAGGCAAAAAACGACACCTTATTCAGGCCTGATTGGGGTTCTCGCATAAATTCCTTCCTGGTCCCGGGATGGCAACCGGTTAATACCCGCAGTGTAGGGGGAGGCCTGGGTGGGTGCTGTTTCATTGCAGCTTCGTCTTGAAATGAAGCCGGAGCTGAGGATTTTCCTGTGCGGGGCCCACGTGGTACCTCTAGACCTATTGTTGCCAGCCGGGGTTGCCTAGCAATCCTGGCCAGGTCTCTCACACTAGCACGCCACCCAGACCTTTCCCGCCTCTGGGGCTGCTGCAGCCCCGGCGGCGGGAAAAAACCCTTCCAGCCGTCCCGCTCCCACTCCTTGCTCAGCGGGCGCGGCAAGGGGCCTGCCTCCCACCACCCCTGTACCGGGGGAGTGAGCGGCGGCAATTTGCCTCAGCCAAGTAGCAACAATGTTGTGTGATTTGCCTGGAGCAAGCTCCATTCCCCCAATACATCATTTCCTGTTTGTCACTTCCTACCTCCAAATGACTGTAGAGCTATGGCCAGAGAGTCTGAGAGCAGTGTCTCTTTTCCCACTCAATGCTGCTTCTAGAACATTTCGTGCAGTGATGTCACAAAGGCATTCCTCCAGGCTCTTTGCCTTCTGGGAAAGACTGTGGGGAGGAGGGCCGGACCAGTGAAGTGTAAAGGAATCATCAGTTGTGTGACTGCATTGCTAACTGGAGAAGACAGACAAATATTAAGGACTTTCCTCTCTGCCGCTTACCCTACTCTCCAACCACACACACTGTGAGTAGCTTTTCTGGTTAATGAAATAACAAACGTAATGCCCTTTCAACACCCCTGGCAGCACAACAGCAAGCAGCTATCAGTGGTACTAATGCCGATGAAGTGACTGGGATTCACACTTGTACTAGCTGCTAGCACATGCTCTCCTGCCCGGGAATGACAGTGCCCATCCCACAAGCCCTCCACATCCTAAAGAATCACATCCCACACTGTCTAGAATTTAAACATAACTGAATATGTTATGCAATATTTTGGCACAAAAGCAATGAAACCGTTAAAAAATATATATTAACGATGTTGCCTCCAGGGCTACTAGCTGCAGCAGTTTTATTGCACCACCAACAGTATTTGTTAGGCTTCTTAAAGCCCTAAACTCCTTCAATAGACACTGTGCTTTCTCTCTCTCCTCCCTTGTAAACTTCATCCTCCAGCAAGGACTCTCACTACTTCTCCTAAAAGCCACTTCTGGTAGCTCAAGTGATATCACATCCTTCCCCTAGGATCTCTAAGCTCCCCAGTGCTGGCTTCTCCAAACTGATTCACTTTGAAGAGCCTTCCTTGATACACTTCTTAAGCAGGCCAGAAGAGGTTGTCAATAAGGAGGAATAGCCCACTTAATCTGTTCAGATGGGCACAGCTCAAGGTAATAGCCCCCATTTTTTGAATACCTATCCTTGCTGAGGGAGGCTATAACCCCCCCTTCTGCCCTACCACAACCCCTCCCGCTCGTGCGAGCAAGAGGAAGCTTGTAGAGAGATGAGTGTTTTTTGGAGTGGGCAAAGTTCCCAACCACAAGAGATGCATACCAAAATCTTCATGCAGCTACAAGCCAGCCACAAGACGCACGCATATGCACGCGTCCCTGCGAGCCCCACCTGTCCTGCTTCATGACTGCCTGATGGAACCATTGCTTTGCAATCCTGGCTGCGGAGATTCTGGGGAACTGCTGTGATTCAGTTGCTGAGACTTGGGAGCAAACAAATGCTGCTTTTAGACAAGCAGGGTGCAGTCGCGTGACCCGCTCACATGATTTTTCAAAATCCCACAAGACGGGATTAGATGGGACGTGTCACGCGTTCAGAGTGGCCGCACATTGTTTAAAGACCGCAAACTAAATACCTCATGCATGGAGGTATTTAGTTCGCGGTCTTTAAACAATGCGTGGCCACCTTGAATGCGCATGAACGTGAGATGTGTCACGTCTAAATCTCGCCTCATGGAATTTTGAAAAATCACGTGAGCAGGTCGCAGGACTGCAACCTGCTTGTCTAAAAGCAGCATTGGTTTGCTCCCAAGTCTCAGCAACTGAATCACAGCAGTTCCCCAAATCTCAGCAGCCAGGATTTCAAAGCAATGGTTCCATCAGGCAGTCATAAAGCAGGACACCCACTCTGAGACTTAGGGGAAGGGCACAGTATAAATTTAACAAAACTAAACTAAATAAATAAATAAATGAGACAAGACCATTGCTTCACTGCATGTCCTGGCCAAGAGCCGTATGTGTCCTGAGTCATAGTCTGCCTACCAGTTGCAAGCTGTAACAGACTGTTAACGCTCAACTCTACCTAGTTATGGCAACCAAGAGAATTCTCCTTTGGTTTAGTACTGGGCAAGACCCAACAGTTTCAGGAGGCTGTGAGAACTGGAGCCAGCACTCCCTACTGCCTCTCCACAGTCACAACCCTCTTCATAAATTAGCCTCTTCAAAACGTTCATCTGTTTTATTACACTTAATGCAATGAAGAGCAGTATGCAGCCCCACCCCACCCCCCCTTCCAGGGTCAACCTGTGGCTAGAGTTGCCACAGCAACTCCAGGTTTGACCATGAAAGTTTCCAGACTCCAGGCTGATTTCTCCAGGTCAGCCAGGGGTGCCTGTCAGTTACCCAGAGAAATTGAGGCTTCCAAGAGCAAACATGCCAGAAAGGAACCTTCCTACATGGCCCTGCCCCTGTGGAGGGTCATAATGTTATGGTGACGTTTTGGGGTTTTGTCGAAAAGTGGTGCGACATCCCCTTTGGAATATGGCCCTGACTCCTCCAGGTGAAATCCTGGAAGGAGGCAGTAGTAACCCCACTTGTGGCCCCTGTCAGTGCAGGGGGGTGGGTTTCAGAACTGATCCACCACTGAGGACACTACTGAACAGCGACCAAAAGCAGCAAAGAGGCGGCAGTCTCTGGCCATTTTTAAATGAAATGCTCCCACTCATGTCCACACAATGATCATGAGTGGAAGTATCCTGTTTGAACGTGGAGGTGCATGGGTGCATGCTCCCACAGCCCACGCACCTCCCCTCATCTCCCCTCACCCCGTACACACATAGCAACCAGTGAAAAGGTGGGTTGCTTTGTGCATGGAGGTGGGTGGAGATGAGTGTGTGCCTGTCTGCTTCCCCCCCCCCATGCACGACCCCTGCAGCGGTTCTCCACCCGCCGCACATGGATTGTGCCCCCAACAGTGGTCCATTCAAAAACAGCCTCTGTCTCTGGGTGGTTTCAGAAAAGTGCCTCCCCACCCATTACCCATCCATCACCCAGCCATTATGTATGTTGCAGGGCGGCATAGGGCACCAATGCAGCCATACAACATGCATAATGGGTGGGTGATAGGTGGGTAATGGTGGGGAGGAGCTTGTCTAAAAACACTGTCTGGCCCTTTTTAAAAGGGCCACGGTTGCGGGGGAATGGGTGTGCACACTGGTGCAGGGGCAGCACGTGGGTGCATGAGTACATGGATGCACACCCATCTCCACACATGGAGCAATCACCATTTTCGCTAATTGCTCTATGCGTGGGCAATGGGTGGAAATGGGTGGGTCACAGGAGCGCGCACACACACACACACACACACCCCGCGGTGTTGGGGACCGTGTGTGCATGTGTGGGTCCGTCTCATGTAAAAAGGACCTTTGTCTCTGGGTGGTTTCAGACAAATGCCTCCCCACCCATCACCCACAGCAACCAGTGGTTAACAAGTGGATAATGCACTTGTCTGAAAATACCCTCTGTTGTGCTAGACAGGATAACCAGGCACACTGCAAGAACTACCGGAGGCTTAGGCCAGAGGTTCTAAAGTTTTTTTGAACCATGTTCCCCTTTTGCTTGTCTGTGGTAGTGGAGGCCCATCTCTGATGAAACACAACCTTGCTCCCGTTCCCCCTTCCTACTCTCCTCCCTGTCCCCACCGCTACCCCATTATTGTGGAGATTCACACACTGACTGAGCTAGAGGGAAATTAGACTTTTGCCAGATGTGGTCTCTCTCAGGCTTCCCCAGAACACTTCTTCCACTCAGTATGAGAACCTATTCCAGGGGTGGGCAAAATTGCCTAATCCTGAGAGCTGCATCCATTTACCATAATGGGGCCAAAGAGCTGCATATGGCTGAAGACATTTTCTGTCAAGATACTTCCCGCAGCAAAAAAAATAAAATAAAATAGGGGGGGAGGGGGAAAGGAGAATGAAGGTGTGTAGCTCAAAACAAAAAATTGACTTCCCAAGACTACACCTACTACTGTTTTTAGCCAAGTCTGTTGCTCAGTAAAGAGCTAGAATAATCCACAACAGCTTGCAGTTTTATGTCAAATCAGATCTTTATTAAATTCATTCCTGGCTGTGCCTATATTTGGTTCAAGAAGTACCAGGGCATCAGGGGCAATGCCCCCCCCAGCCACTGGGGCCCCAGGAGTCACCCAAGTGACCCGCCACTGCCGGGGAAAAAACGGCCTGAGTCTGGGCTCATGTGTGGAGCCAGCTCGAAGAACCTTGTTTGAAGTAGCAACCTTCTGAAGGTTGCTACTTCAAACAAGGTTCTTCGAGCTGGCTCCACACATTGTCATGGGTTTGTGTGCGCGTGCGCACACAAACCAGTGAGTCAAACACACACACACACCTGAAGGCTTCCTAAAGAAGTTTCCTAAGGAAGCCTTCAGGGTCAAAAGGGAGGCGTTTTCTCCCTTTATGAGGAGTGGGCGGCTAGAAGCGCTGTCCATTCTGCATAAAGGGACCCCACAATGAAATAGTGCCAGCAGTGGGCACTATTTCATTGTGGGGGCTGGGCAGAGGGGGGGAGCAAGGGGCGAGCTCCTGGGGGGAAAGGGAGAGAGAGGGGGAGCTGCTGGGGAAGGGGGGAGTGAGGGGGAGGTGCAGTGGCACACGCCATCCCATGCCAGGGGCAGTCTTGGGACGGGGCTCCTCCTCCTCCTCAAACTGGGCTAGGGCTACTGCTCCTGTGCTGCTGAAGTGCTGTTCATCCCTCCCTCCCAATGCCTGGCACCCGCCCTGCCCCCCCNAGGGGGGTGCTGGGAGTCAGGACTCCTGGGTTCTCAGGGAGGAGAAGTGGGGGCTAGTGGGTTAGAGCAAAGGGGGGCTGGGAGCCAGGGCTCCTGGGTTCTCCTGGGAGGGGAGTGGGGGCTAGTGGGTTAGTGCAGGGGGGCTGGGAGCCAGGGCACCTAGGTTCTCAGGGAGGGGAGTGGGGACTAGTGGGTTAGAACAGGGGTGCTAGGAGCCAGGGCTCCTGGGTTCTCCTGGGAGGGGAGTGGGGGCTAGTGGGTTAGTGCAGGGTCAATAAAGGCCAAAAAGGAAATTGTACAATGGAGAAAATTGTACAAACTGGGGTTAAATAAGGACTTGTTAGCATTGGTAATACTGCTCAATAATGGGAACAAGGCACGGGTAAGATTGGCTGATCGCCGCCTTTCAGCAAGTTCTATTTCAATTCAGAAGGGTGTGAGACAAGGCTGCCCACTTGCCCCCCTCTTATTTAGTATATATATAGGCGACTGTATCCAGTCATTACAAACAGTTGAAGCTCATCCTCCTCAAGTTAAAAGTAGGAAGGTTATGGCCCTCCTTTTTGCCGACAACATTGTTATTTTGTCTCAGCTAAGAAAAGGCCTGCTCAAATCATTGGACCAAATAGTAGATTACTGTAGTACTAATAAATTAGCGATTAACATTGGCAAGTCCAATATAATGGCAATAGGACGGAGAAAGCTGAAATTCTCTTGGATTGTAAGAGGGAAGGAATTCTCCCAGGTAGACTCGTGTGTCTACCTGGGTGTTACCTTTGTAAGCAATGGCTGCTGAGAAAGACACAAAAGGTTGGTTGCTATTAAAGCCACCATGATGGCCAATGGAATCCTCCATCTAGCCACAAGATCCAACGGACTGCCTATGTCTTCCATTTTGGAAGTATACAAAGCTAAGATACATTGCCTTTTATCCTATGGCATGGAGATTCAGCCGGAAGAGGATTTTAATATATTAGAGGTAGTGCAGAACAATTTTTTGCACAGCTTATTGGGAGTACCCCAGGGAACTCCCGCTGCTGTCGCAAGAGCTGAAACAAGTATTCTACCAATTACTTGCATTGGGAAGCAGGTGAGGTTGCGATATTGGTTGAGGCTTGGTGAGCATAGTAGCTCTGGCTTCTTTCTCTATGTTTACGTGAGAAACTTGAAAAAAAGCTATGTGCCCTATTATGCATGGTTGGCCCAGATTTCAAGTTGTTTGAGTAAGCTGGGCCTATTCTTCACCTATCTGGGAGGGTTACCTCCTAATAAAAAGAAATCACTAGTAATGGCTAGGATAGAAGATATAGCTAAGCAAGAAGACCTGTCAATAGTTGGAAAGCGGCCCCAAGCTACTGCTATCTAAAGAGACTCCATTGTTGTGAACCCTACTTGGATAGGTTGAAGGGTAAGAACTTGCGCAGGGTTTTTATGTACTTGCGCCTGCAGCTCTTTGACTCTGCAGTACTGCGAGGTCGATATAGGGGTGCTGCCTTGACTGATCGGGTCTGTCCATGTTACTAGTATTGAGATTGAGGATCTTCAACATGTTTTATTCAACTGTACCTTTTACGATGCAATACGCCAACTATGGTTGGAGCCGCTAATTGCAAGTAAACATTTTTTTGTCTCCCTTGAGCAAGGTGTCTTACCTGTTAAATATGCAGGATGAATCAGTTACGAACGTAGTTGCTTTGTTTGCCTTGGCAGTAAAGATACGCAAAGAAGTGATGCTATAGTCTGAGATGACCCAGTCCAACCTGCTTATCTATTACGCACAGTTCGGAGGTGTACCCTCGTTAGTTGGGGACCTGAATATTTGGTGACGAATTGTATTTATATTTTATTGGATCCAACAGATTGTTTTGTTTTATTTTATTTTATATCTATATTTAGATGCTATGCTATGCAATGTGTCATGTGTTTTGTGTTATGTTATATGTCATCATTTTGTCTTCCTCATTTGTTTTTTTTTTCTGTTGGCTATGGCGGAAGCTAGAGCCATAATAAATTGAATTGAATTGGGTTAGCGCAGGGAGGCTGGGAGCCAGGGCTCCTGGTTCTCAGGGAGGGGAGTGGGGACTAGTGGGTTGGAACAGGGGGACTGGGAGCCAGGGCTCCTGGGTTCTTGGGGAGGGGAGTGGGGACTAGTGGGTTAGAGCAGGGGGGCTGGGAGCCAGGGCTCCTGGGTTCTCAGGGAGGGGAGTGGGGACTAGTGGGTTAGA
>QEPC01007782.1:767876-796660 GCA_003113815.1 Sphenodon punctatus
ATGTTATGCCAGTGTTTTGGGTGTTTCCCTGTGTTTTGGGTTTATAAATTATTTATTTTAAGCTTGATGTGCATGTAGACTGTGCTTTCTTCCATCTGATCTTAACCTTGGGAAGTCCTTGCTGCTGGGTTATGCCAGTGGTTTGGGTGTTATGCCAATGTTATGCCAGTGTTTTGGGGGTTTCCCTGTGTTTTGGGTTTATAAATTATTTATCTTAAGCTTGATATGCATGTAGACTGTGTTTTCTTCCATCCGATGTTAACCCTGGGAACCCCTTGCTCCTGGGTTATGCCATGCTACTGGCCTACTGTCCCCCTGGCTCCGCCTACCATCCCCCTGGCTCCGCCCCTAGGCCCACCAGCCCAGCCTTACTGCCCCAGTGCCCCTCCAACATCAAAACCCACCAGCCACCCCTGAGAAGTACGCATGAAGACAGTCACCCTGCCTGGCATACATTGCTGTATAAACATGGTCTCCAATCTTCAAACACTTTGAGGATCAGAGCCACATTTCTATAACCTCCATATAGCTAGAGGGATTGACAGCCCAATTTATATGCCTCCTGAGTGGGATCGCCAACACCTTACAGCAAGCCCTGAAAGCATGGAATAGGACTCTTGAGTCTCTTCCTGTGCTAACTCAGAGGGAAGTTACAGCAGCTACAAAGGAAGGAAATCATTTCTACATTTTTAAGCCGGCAAGAAAAAGGTGTTCGTGTATTTTTAAAAAGTGAATGAGGAAGATTTCATTACAAGGGCTGTCTTTACATGGACACCTGCCCCGCCTGACTCCTGGGCGGGCCATCCATTTAAACACAGCCTGCCAGATGTACAGGTGGAGAAGAGGGGGCGGGGAGGCTGTCCCTGCTCTGGGGCTGCCCCACCAGCAGTGCTCTGGAGCACTGCTAGCAGAGCGGGCAGCCCAACCCTGGGGCAGCAGCTGATGGTGGGACTGCCGACCGTCTGCTCGGCAGACAACCCTCGACTGAAGGTTGTCCTGACAACACCACAGTGTTTAAAATGGAACTGGGGTGGCTGCAAGTGGGCAGACATGGGGGTACACCCTTGGACTTGCTCCAGCATTGGGTGTTTTTACACACACATTTCTCCTGCATGTTTGCTGTTGCATTCTGAACTTTCTGTGTGTCTAAACTACTCAACCAGATCTTTAACATGAGAGAGAGAGAAAAGAATGCATCCGGAATTTACTTGTGGACTTGTAAACCCAGAAGATTGAAAGACCAGCATTTTAAGGTGTGTGTAAAAATGCCCCTTGTGTGTCCCTGTGGCTGTGCGAAGACACCCAAGGTACCAAAATTCTGGACAGCTTTTTTCTTTTGGTTATGAATACACTTTACATTTAGACTCTTTTAAAGAGTTATTTAACATTATTACTATTTTGAAATGGGGGAATAAAGATACTCAAAGTACATCAAATATCTATTGGTATTGCAAGACCACCCACAAATGGCATGATCCCATTTAGAGTCCAGCTCCTGACACACAGTTAGGGAACCTCCAATTTTGTCCCTATCAGCAAAGGCCAACCCTGCCCACTTTGCCTTTTCCATATTATGACCATGGCTCAATGCATGTTAATCTCCAGCAGGTATATGGGGCTCTACAAGAAATCTAGAGAGTTGTCAGTGGATCTATTGATCCAAACACTTTGGAAACTACTAAATTAAAAGCATGGATTAGTCACCAAGGTGTGCCCTAAGAAAATAATTGATCACTATTGAAGGTGCATGCAATCTGGACTGAAATTAACAAAATGAAAATCAACTGTGGTAGATGCACAAGTATAAGATGTGGGAGAATTGGCTTGGCAGCAGCATATGTGAAAGGGATTTAGGGATTGTGGTTAGGGCTGAAATGAGCAGCTGAATTGCTGCTAGCGAGAACTTTCACCATATCAGGAACTGGGATTGATTTCCTAATCATTTCCCAATACCAATGTGATTTCTCAGTTCTCTTAATACCATGAGATACCCTCCCGTTTTATTGAATTTCCATGTACCAAGTACCATTCATTTACCACATAATGCATTGCTGAAGGTACCGTTTTACTTCCAAGTTTGTTGTTTCCACATTTCTGAGCCAATCACTGTGTGAATAGCCCTCACCTTAACCTCCCCCCAGTGCCTCCTAACTTCCACTCCAGTGCCTCCATCCAAGATTGTTGTTCTGTGTTTTTCCCTTTGCTTTGACCAATCTGCCACTGGGTTACAGATTAGTAAAGAATTCTGCATACTAGCCAATGAGTGACAAAGAAGTACAAGGGAAAATAGAATGCAGGAAATGTAGTATTGTGTCTGTATTACCTCTCGACATTTGAAATGGACAGCAAAGCCGTCAATAGTAAAGCAATGAACGGGATCCCGGTAAGTGGAAAGTTTAGGAAACAGATAAAAAAAGTGTCACTCGAGACATTACTGAGTACCGAGAGTTTCTTGATTCAACCAACACCGTATGAGGAGCCAGATTTTGACAAGAATCTCGTTGAATCCGTAATTGTGGTTGATCACAAGCTGAACATGAGTCAGCAATTTGATGTGTCTGCAAAAAAGAACTAATGCAGTTTTAGGCTGCATTAACAGAAGCGTCGTCTCCAAGTCAGCAAAAGTAACAGTTCCACTCTATTTGACATTGGTCAGACCTCACCTGGAGTATTTTGTCCGGTTGGGGGGTGCCACATTTTGAGAAGGACATTGATACATTGGAGCGGGTTCAGAGGAGATCACAAAGACGATGAAGGAACTGGAAAGCAAGTCTTATGAGGAAAGTTTGCAGGAACTGGGTTCCAGCAAAAATAAGACTAAGGGGAGACAGGACAGCATTCTTCAAATAGCTAAAGTGCTGCCACCAAGAAGATGTCAAGAAGCTGTTCTGCGTCGCTACAGAGGGGGCAGGACTAGAAACAATGGGCTCAAGTTACAGGAAGGGAGATTTCGGTTAAATATTAGGAAAAGCTTCCTAACAGTAAGAGCTGAGCGGCAATGGGACAAACGGTCTAAGGAGGTTTTAGTTTCTCTCTCACTGGAGATTTTCTAAAGAGGCTGCCAACCATCTTTTGGGGATGTTATAGCGGTAGTCATCCTGCATCAAAGCAGGGGCTTGTATTAGATGAGCCTCAAGGTTCCTTCCAACTCGAATGATTCGATTAATCCTGTTTTCATTTAAGTCAGTGACTCAGCACCCACTGACTTTAATAGCAAAGAAATGCGCCCCAAAATATCTGGATAGGTAACCGAGAAATAATCTGAAGGGCAAATACAAGTGTATAAGCAGACTCCAGTAAACTACAAGGCCTCCAGTTTGTAATTAGGTATAAAGGTAGAACAGTCCCCGTCTCCTCAAAACATTTTTTTTCCACTTGTAAAAATATTTGTCTTTCAGGTGACTTTAGTGGTACATCAAGCTGTCTGAGAAATGTACCTAAACAGAGGACCTGCAAGACTATATAAGACCCTCCACCTCTAGGACGCTGGAGCAGCCTCTACCCACCCACACCATGTTTGGACTATTGCTTATCTTATGCTGGCCTCCTTCCCTTTCTTAGCCCATACTCTGTCTGCTTAGACCCCCACCTCTGTGCCTGTTTGTCTCTGCTCTCATCCCACCTCCCAGGTTGGTTACCAACCAAGTCAAAGTCAAGTCATGTCAAATATATTTTATTACATAGCCGCTGGCCATTCTAAACACAAGTGATAAACAATAATCAATAATCAGTGATTGATAATCAATAAAATACTCTAAAATATAATTAAACACAATAAAAAATTCAAAAATTAAACAAAAAAAATTTCAAAACGAAAACCTTACATCACAGCCTTGCATCTATAATCATTCATTGTATACTTTAGGCGCCAGAGCATAACTTACTCACAACCATTCAATTTAAGTAGCACAACATCCCAAAATGAGCACAGTAACCATTTCCACTCTACATAATGAGTTTTAAGAGTAACAAATATCTAATAATAGCTCAGTTTAATAATAATAGTAAAATAAATTCCTAATTATTACTTCATAAGCCATCCTGATACAATACATGACCAAATCCCACCGTACATCCATTATCCCTCAATATTGTAGCCTATTTATACTAGCTACACCATTAAAGTAAATGACAACATCCATTATACATATAATCCATTTCCACCATTATCTCCCTTAACAAGAGCCCGACCCAGGACAGTCAGAGTCAACCTTTGCGTACTTAAGCTTTAATACTCGGGTTAGAAATTTAGCCACCTCAAGTGAAATCGACGGATTTAAATCACTCAACAAAAATTCTTCCTTTGAGAAATGATGACAAATGGTATTAAAGTGGGAATCAATGTACAGGTATCTCCAAGCTTGATATAATGGGCATACGAACAAAATATGTGCCATAGTTTCCACAACCTCACGGTGGAGGTTACAGCAGTGCTGGCAAAACCTCTCATAGTGAGGAATACCCTTCAATCTACCATCCATCAGGGCCATAGGGAAAACATTAAATCTGGCAAGAGTCATCGCCACCCTATAATTCCCCAGTCTGGGGTTAACCAAGTAATGGGCTCCCGCACCGGAGATCACAAAGTGGGGATACAGTTGGGATATCCTTTGAGTGTCAAGACTCTTGCACTGAGATTGTATTTCAATGTCAAAGACACGCATTTTAAGTTCACACCAAGTCGTCTCATAAGGTAGGGACAGAATATATTCATGAGAGAAACCCAAAGATCCCAAATTTTCCAGTATTTTAACAGGCCACGGACCTACAGCAGTATATATTGCATGACTGGCCAAGGATCCTGAATCCACCAAATGAAGCCGCAGCCAATATTTGAGAATGGCTAGTGTAGCTTTAACCTTAATCCGGCAGATTCCTGTTTCTGCACGAAGGAATACTGTTGGAGTATATTTGGGGACTTGATGAATTAGACAGAGCATTCTGTTTTGTTCCACTTCCAACTTGTCAAGCAGCAACACACTCCAAATTTGGGCTCCATAAATCAATTGGGGGATCAGCTTGGCCTCGATCAGCTTTTGGGCCGGCCCAAATAAAAGGTCACCTTTAGTCGGATAGAAGCTAGCTATTCCCAACCCAGTAGCCCTGGCCACAGCCTTCGCTGCTTTAAAGTGCATATTCCATGAGGGGGCAGCAGAAATTTGAACCCTTAAGTACTTATACCCACTGCTACCAACCAGATAAGGTATTTAATTTGCCAGTTGCCATTTAATAAAGCCAGTTGTGCATTAAAAGAATGTGCAACTGGCTTTAATACATGAAAGGTCACATCTAAATCCCACACATGGGATATTTGCATGCAGCGTGATTTTATGCAGTGTGTTCGCCGCACATGTCTAAAAGCAACCCCCAAGGAATGCTTCATGGATCCCCAGGGGTCCATGGAACCCAGTTTGGGAACCACTGCCCTAGTTGTAGCTTCCCTTCTCCATTGCAACCTCTGTGATGAGCTTTGCTCTCCTCCAGCTTGCTGATTGCCACTCTTCCCAAGCTTGGAGTTTCTGAAAGGTCCCCCATTCCCTGCTTGTAACCCCTCAGATTATCTCTAGCCCTGCCTAGCCTACTCTCCAGCCCTCTGTGCCTAGCTCCCCGATTCCAACTCATCCCCCCATCACATCACCCACCAGTAGGGCTGTAGCGGAGTATCGCAGCGGTAGCTATTTCCGGCGGAAACAGTGTTTCCGCAATTAGTGGAACAGCATGGCATAGGCTTTCATTCCATGGTTCCACTTATTTAATTCCGCAACTTAGTGGAATCGTGGAAACATGACATTTTTGCTATTTCCGCAATTCCGCCAGCGCCAAAAAATAGCAGAATAGCGGTTTTCCGCGATTTCTGCAATGTTTCCGCAATTCCACGATTTGCAGAATTCCGGTGGAATTAGCGGAATATCCGCAGAAAAGTCGCGGTGTGGCGCGGGCAGTTCCGAAATGGCGGAACGGAATCACGGTGCGGTAAAAGCTGCTGCCGCATCAGTCCTACCCACCAGCAGCCACTTGTTAGAACATCACTCAGTAAGCACGGGATGTTTTTTTACACGCACCTGATTTCTCCTTGACTTCAAAGGGGCTGCTTTTAGACGAGCGGGTCGCCGTTGACCTCACAATCGAGGTATTTAATTCGCATTCAGCAAATAATGCGTGACCACCTTTCATGCGCTTGATTGCCAGTGGCTGTTTCATGTAATCCCGCATCGTGGGATTTTGAAATATTGCGGTGCAACGGCAACCCGCTCGTCAAAAAGCAGCCATAGGTGAACTGTTGTGTGGGGAGTTTAGGCACTTCTCTGCTACCGGGCACTCCTCTGCTACCGGGGACTTACAAGTCCAGGTCACGAAACATGCAGAAGTCACCAGGCGCTGCTGTTTTCAATGATGGTAGGCCGACTTTCAGGGGTTGGGGAGGCAGTATCGAAACTTCCTGTGCATGAATTCACCGAACTTAAGACTTTGAAGTCTGGAAGAAATCAGGTGTAAAAACTCCCACTGATAGCTATGCTTCTATGGATAGTGTTTAAGGAAGATATAACACGTGATAAAAACAGGACAAAACATACTAAACCTGTTATATCAGATTGTTCTCACTATGTTGTTTTAAATATCAGTCTATTGACAGCACTGGATAAAGCTTCAATCTTGTTTCCTCTTGACTGGATGGAAAAGCACTGGAGCCAAGTGGGTTAGCCGAATCACACAGTTTGAATGGAATTAAAATCTGCCCTTGTGGACTGACTGCCGTATGCACTTTGCCACGGATGTTATTATGGCTTTCAATTCCTTTCATTTTCTGAAAGTCCATATCATAT
Organism: Sphenodon punctatus; assembly: GCA_003113815.1. Lineage (NCBI taxonomy): Eukaryota > Metazoa > Chordata > Lepidosauria > Sphenodontia > Sphenodontidae > Sphenodon > Sphenodon punctatus. The sequence continues at coordinate 774,701 of QEPC01007782.1, forward strand.
TGCATGCCGTCATTGTCACCCTTTCATCCCCCTTGGGCATTCATTTGTGCTCAAAGATCCCAAGTGTCATGACTTTGGATGAAAAGAAGCTTCCGTGTGAAAAAGGTTTGCCATTTCCCACACAGTACGGTGCACTGAATTGTCAGGACCTAGTTAACCATTCAGGAGCCTACCAAATTAGTTCTAAAAAGAACATTTTCATAGTTTGGAATTAAACCTGCATTTCCCCCCAACCATGTGAAACTATTATTTGTAAGTTTTCCCACATGGACATCTGCTTCCCTTTGGCAGGCTTTACCTGTGGGATGGGATGGGGGGGAGGATAATACACACACCATGCCAATGAACAGAATTAAACTGAAGAAACTACTTCAATTTAATTAAATCAAAGTCACTACTCCACTACTCCACTTCAGGCCCGTTCTTACTGCAGGTGCAAGAAGTCGTTACTTTGCAATCTTCCAGTCATTTTTCAAGCATACGTACTTCTCTTCCTACTCCCAAAGAACCCCTGAATAACTTCAATTTAGACCTCTTGATGTGTGAACAATTCAGGAGCAAAAGCAATTTAAGGCTTAACTACTTTGGTGTGTCTTTTCATCAGAATGTGGCCCACGTTTGGGGCACACACAGGTCAACTCCCACCTCAGTTTCATGAATGTGTGGCTTCACAAGCAGAACAAGAGATCCGGTGATAGCTCCAGTCTGTAGCTTTAGGGTACTATATATTTAAATCTTTCAAAGAATTTTAAAAGGGTGTCCTGTCAAGAGGGAGGGAACAGACACACAATTTTTCTAGTCCTCAAGCTCAGCCCTCTCCCCACCCCCGCAAAAAACCCCACAAAAAACGACAAGATTTTTTTTTTCTGGAATAAATCTTGCCATATGTTGTGTGACTGGGAAAGGACTGCAGCTAGCATCTGTGTGAATAAAGTAGTGGTCTCCAGGAATTAGCCTAGTCAGCTACTAAGCCAGGGATGGGGAATCTTAGGCCAGAGGCCAAAAGCAATCCACAGATAGTTTTTATTTGGCCCCTTTTGAGCTCCCAGATCTGGTCCCTTGATCCACTTCCTATCCCCAGGCACTGAAAGACTGAGCTCGGGGGAAGGGAGCAGAGATGAGGGCATCTGCACATGCATAGGGGACAGATCTTTGTTATAGATCCATGATCTGGACTTGCCTGTTCTTGAGTGCATCCCTACCCCAACTTCTTGGAGCTTGTACAAATGTTAAAGTTCTTCCTGGATGGGAAAAGATCCCTGCACTAGGCAATGGGGAGGGGGTGGACTGGGGAAGTGAGGTGGCCTCTTCCACATACAAGAGTACCTGGGCTCAATATTTCTCTCAATGGGCTTGCCTGGGGCACAGGAAGCTGTGAATTTAACAGAGCAGTCCTTCAAGTCGATTCTCTGGCACCACTAGCACAGGCAGATGACCCATTCACTTCAGTAAGACTGATGCCTATACTAACCGCTCTTGTCGGCCCCATCTATCACTTCCCCTAAGGAGAGAGATTCTCTGTAAATTTGAGCTAGAAACACTGTCCTCTCACTGGCAATGCTAGTAACTCTACTCACTCTCCATTTCCAACCTACCAGCGCTGCTGAAATCAATCTGCGTTTGATTGTTTTGTTTTCAAAGCTTGTGAACCACATCTTGGAATTTTCACATTGATGCTAAAAGCTTCCAGGAGGACTATCAAACAAAGAGGAAATGCATGAAGGATGGAGACATATGCTTGTGAGCAGCATTAGGATGACAGACGGAGCCCACCCAAGTCATTCAATGAGAACCCTTTGTGATTCTCAGGGTGGGAGGTCAGTTGAAATGAAAGTGGGTCCCCTCTAATTCTCACAGATGAGTTCCACATTGCTTATCAATATTTGGCACAACTGGCCTCCTCTCCCTCTGCGGAGACTGGAGGACTGAAAAAAAGGAGAGACAAATAGAGTAAAGCAAATGCTCTCTGGTTTTAGAGAGTGCCTAATAGTCCATTTGAAAAGCATTCTAAAACATACATAGCTTAGAAATATATTGGGTTTACAGTGCAGTGATTATGAGATCATATTGTGGAGTGGGAGGACTTTCAAAAAAGTGAGAGTATGGACCCCAGTGGAAGACAATGGGAAATTGTTCCTATGTCACTTTGAAATCCTTCTCCCTCCTCCCTGAATAGAAATACTTTCTTTTAAAACAAACAAATATCACATAGGCTCTGATCCTCATGACACTCTTCTGGCCACAAGTCCCTGTCCCCTTCAATAGGGATTGAGCCAGGAAAGCATTTTAAGAATTAAGCTGAATGCAAGGACTTTGTCTTGGCCCAAGAGCTGTTTTAGATACAATTTCCAGAAGTGTCAGTGCTTGCAAAAATCATGACTACCAGGTGGGTGCAGACTTTAGCAACAGCAGCATTTCTTTGTCTCTGGTTTACTCCATTTTTCCCATGACATCTGTATGAGGTAAACCAGAGGCAAAATGGTGGTGCTGGGGTCCGCTATTGGTAATCTTGATGTCTGGACACCAACTTGGGATCCTGATTGATATTGCAGACAATGCCAAATGTGCTGTAAGTAGACATTCCAAGGACAAAAACTGAAATGGCTCCAATTTCCCTTTCAATGACAGCCATATCTAATACCAGATTTGGCAGGAAGCAGGCATTCCATGCCCATTCGGCTTCTATGGACATAAAAAAAGTTTATGCTTGACATTTCCTTTAAAGCATAATGAAAACCTTTTGTCCTTCTAAGCACTAAACTTGAACTGGTTATGTGATGCTTTATAACTCGTAAAAATGATTTTTTGTTGTTCAGATTCTTTGGATGAGTGACAAAAACATCAAAAGTAAAATTTCCATTAATGCCTTTTTCTTTGATGACTGACATCAGGAAATAATAGAAACAAGACATTGGACTGTACCATCTCTTTTCCCCTCCTTGAAATAATTTGTGATAAACAAAAACTGTCTCCATTTACCATGATCCGATTCATCGCTGGCCAATTTAGGGGTGGGACTATTGGTATTGGATAAATCCAATAATACTGATAATGGCCAGTATCTGATTAATCTGATAATACCGATACTTACTGGTATCAAAATACCGGATTTTTAACATTACCGGCTTTACCAGATTTTTTACATTACCACAATTTAACAGTGGTTGCAACGTAAACCCCCCCAGTAAAATAGGCCGTATGTTTCAGACTCCGACCTGGCCACCATCATCCATGCTTTCATCACCTCAAGACTAGACTATGGTAACTCACTCTATGTGGGGCTACCCAGGGTGACAGCCCAGAAGCTGCAGCTGGTGCAGAATGTGGTGGCCTGTCTTTTGGTGGGACTGGGCTGCTGGGAGCACATTACACCAGTGCTCTGTTCTCTGCATTGGCTGCTGATAGTCTTCAGAGCCCAATTCAAGGTGTTGGTTTTAACCTATAAAGCCCTAAATGATCTGGGCCCTGTCTATCTGCGGGCCTGTCTCATCACCACCTCCCCCGGTACTGGACTAGCCCCTGCAGTCATCGGGGTATGCTCTTCTTGTGGTCCCCTGAGTTTTCGGGGGGCCACGCAGGGGAGGGCATTCTCGGTGGCCTCACTGAGGCTGTGGAACTCCCTTCTGGTGGGGATGCATCTGACCCCAGACCTTCCCTCCTTTCAAAAAAGCTGTAAGACTTGGCTTTTCCATCAGGTGTTTGGCAGGGGAGATGGGTAGAGGGTGGGGGAGGAGAGGGATGTGGGGGGAGTGATATGTTTTTATAATTTTATGTTTTAATAATTGTTTTTATGTTGTAAGGCACCTCGAGCTGCCTGTGGCAGGAGGGGTGGGATATTAAGTCTTTTAATAGATAAATAAATAAATAAATAAATAAAATAAAATAGGCAGTGTTAAAAATCTGGTATTTTGATACTGATAAATCTGGTATCAGGAGATCCAATACCGGTTAATCCGGTAATCCCCCTGGAGCCCCACCCCTACGTGGTCATTAAAATAGAGGAATATTTCCATAATATGAAGGGTTCTACCTTATCCACCCACGATTGTATTATCAGTTATTTCATTGGGTGTAAACAGATGGACACCAGCTCCAGGGATGCCCCCATCACCCATGGGGTTGACCAGTCGATTTAAAGGACACCTGCTGGCTGTTTAATCTGGAGCAGGCCGCAGCTGCTCCAGGACAGCCCTGCTGGCAGTGCTCCAGCCATACCCAGGACAATAGCCAAACATGGAGCTGCTGCCTGTCTATTGGGCGGACCCAGGTTGCAACCTGATGCCAATCAGTTCATTGCCCCATTCGGTGCCATCATGCCATGGAGTTGTGGGTGCCAGCCTAGAGTGTTGGGTGAGGACCCGCAACTCTATGGGGGGAGTTGCACCATAAAGGCAGACCACAACCTGTGGACACCACCGGTCTGTCTCTTGTGGACTGAGGTCGAGTTGCTAACTGGCAGCTGCAGGAACAGCTCTGGCAGGTTCAATGTCCATCTAAAAATACCCATTGTTACAGTTCAGTATGAACTGTTCAGTTTGGTTCCTTCCTCTTTGGAAGGAACAAAGAGACTCAAAGAACTTGGACAGACACAAATAACTTCAGTACTACAAAACACAATCCTTAACCTAAATCATCATAGATCAGCTGAATTCAGTAAAGTGACACTACAGTTTTATACCTTTCAGTTCTTGGTCCTTTGGAAAAGCTGGAAGGGAAGAATGGGACTAAACAAACAACTTGTCCTCTGGCCCAAACAACCTGCTAGCCCCAGCTATTATGCCCCACCAAACAGCTGACCAGCAGGAAGCAAAACTCTGCCCTCTGCCCTCAATGTCTCTGCCCTCAATGCAAGTCTCAGCTTGACTGGACCAGCTGATGCCCTCAGAGTCAAGAAGACCCCTCAGTGCTGCCCCCTAGAAGGCCATCATGCTGGAGAAAGTGCCCCATTTCTCCAGTGGGCAAGTGCAATATGGAGCCTACAGAGACAACAGCGGGCAGTAGGGGGTGTACTGGGAAGGTACCTAGCAGTGCTATTGCCAAGAGGGGGAATTGCATCAGCAGCAGGCACTGAGAATGTCACGGGCCTCCGCCACCATCACCAGGTGCCCCTGCATCTTCTACCAACTCCTGGTCCCCTTGTGGCCCCAATGCCAGACCCAGAACCCTGTGAGACCCCATCCCAGCAGCAGAGCGCAACAGAGCCGGCAGCAGAGCAGGGGCATGTGCTGGCCCCATCCGCAGAGGCTTTTCTTAGGCCAGTATCTGCACCCGGCCCTAGTGGAACAGTGTAGAGGCGTGTAGTAAGTTTCCCTTATTGTTTCCCTTGTTCCCTTCCCTTTGAGTCTGTGAGTGAGAGAACGAATGCAAGCTGAGCGAGTGTTTCCTTTCCCCTCCCCTGCTTGTGAATTCCTACCCCTCCCGTGGTTTTAAGATCCCCTCCCTGCTCCAACCCCTGGATCCTGGGGCCCCTACCCTCCCCCCCCCCATTTTGGCACCACCATCCTTCCCCTCCCTAGAATCCTCCCTGGAGTGTCTGCATGTGATTGCGTATAATAAGGAGTCACAGGAACCTTGGATCCCCACGCCTGATGATGATAGGGGCCTAACTTCTTTGCCTTCTCAGCAGTTGGAAGGGCCCAAACACTATCCTGAAGGGCATTTATACTCAGAGAGATTCCTAGGGGGTCAACAGGTACTGTGTGTGTGGTTGAGAGGCATCCAGTTCCCTTTTCCCCCTCCCCCCGTAACAGAGAAGAACAGAGGGTGCTTCCTGTTGAGGCAACAACAATGCCAAAAACTGCTCCAGCTGAGTTTTTATAATTCAATTCAATGTATTAATACGGGTACAGACTTACGTCATGATCCCAAAACACACAACACAACCCAGACACAAAACAACCGACCAACATATACAAATTGAGTGATATAAATTATAAAAATAATAAAATGTTTACATTTTAACTGCAAATAGGCAAAGCTAAAACAAGATAATCATCCACTAAATACTAGGGGTGGGAAGTTCGGTACATCTGGTATCCGATACTGCCGGTATTTTGCTGTACCGGCAGTATTGGATTACTCCGGTATTTGGGGGTACTGGTACCGGATGCCCGTGCCGGATTTTTTTTACATTGCAGCCATTCAAATGAATGGCCGCAATGTAAAAAAGAAACAAAAAACCCCCAAACACTTTCCCTCTCCAGTCCAGGCTGCGCGGGTGGAAGGGGGGGACACCCCCCACCCACCCTGCCCAGCCTGGATTTAAAAAAAAAAAAAAATTTCCCCAAAGTCCCTGCTAGTGCAGGCTCCGGGCCTCCATCGGTGACCCAGAGCCCATACCAGCAGGTAGGTACTGTGGTACTAGGGTGATCCCTGGGGTGGGGGGTGGTTTAACACACACCCCACCCCAGGAATCACCCTACCTCCCCACCCAGGGATCGCCTACCTTTGGTGCTCCGGGCGGCAGCGGAGGTGGAGGCGGTGCTGGCAGCATGGTGGTCCGGTGGCTTCAGCGCTGGCTGGTGACTTCAGCACTTACTAGGTCTTCCGGGGAACTTCCGGGTTTCCAGCCAGCGCTGAAGCCGCCAAACCACCATGCTCCCACCGCTGCCTCTGCCACTGCTGCCGCTGGCTGGAGCACCAAAGGTAGACGATCCCTGGGTGGGGAGGTAGGTTGATCTCTGGGGTGGGGTGTGTGTTAAACCACCCCCCACCCTAGGGATCACCCTAGTACCTGCTGGTGCAGGCTCCGGGTCGCCGGTGGTGGCCCGGAGCCCACACTAGTAGGGACTTAGGGTAAAAAAAAATGTTTTAAATCCAGGCTGGGCAGGGTGGGTGGGGGGTGCCCCCCTTCCATCCGCACAGCCTGGGAGGGGGAGAGGGGAAGGTTTTTTTTTCCCCATTGATTTCAATGGGGACAGTTCCCCATTGAAATCAATGCAATAAATCCGGTACTGGTAAGCCGGTTTTAATCCAGTAATCCAGTTTTTTGTAAACCGGTAACCGGTAAAACCAGTAACCGTTTTTTTGCCTGATGTCCCACCCCTACTAAATACATCTTAAGTAGCAGAGGTTTCTAAAAACGTCATGGCAATTACACAAGTGAGAGCAGAAATCACGGCCACCATACACTCGGGGGGGTACAAGATTGTATGGGGGAAATGCATAACACAACATAGCTGGAAGGAAAGCAGCAGAGTCCACCAGTAAACCTCATAATTCAGGCAAGGCAGGAAGATCGACCGGGCTGTTGAGAGGTGTCTTAGATTTTAGGTGCTCCTTAATGTGGGCTCTTCTCCTAAGTGCCAGCAAAGTGAATGTGGCCAATGCCCCCATGGCCTCCCTCTGTGGTAGAGAGAGAAGGAAAACATAGGAGCCCTCTGAGAGAAGGGAGTAGCCCCTAGGCAATAGAGGGACTAACCAAATCACACGCAGGTTCTGAAAAAAAGGACATCTTAACAAAAAATGTTCATATGATTCGGTTTCCCTAATGCTACAGGGGCAAATTCATGTGATGGGAGGGGTTCGCTTGAATCTACCCTCCACATCTGCCAACCAAAGCATTTGGAAACAAAGCAATGTGTAGAGTCTTCTGAGGTTGGAATTATCTAAAAGGTCTAAATAGGTTCAAGGGACGGGGACAGCTTTATTTGCCCCAAGTATGGGGCCACCCTCCATTGGCGCATTACTCCCATATCCTCTTGTGAGTCAATGTCTTGGATTCTCCTGAGGACTTCGGATTTGATGCACTTGAGAGATTTCCCCTGGAAAAACTCAAAAGAGTACCCCAGATCACGTATCAGATGTCCCAGGTAAAGCAGCCAGGGATAAGCCCTTGACCCCTCATACAATAACGTCTCCCTGAAACATAACAAGGGAAGCGCAGACTCAGGGAGGGTAAAAAGACATAACCAAAACCTCAGGAACGCCTCCCTGCCTCATGCTTTAATGGACAAGGTCCCTGTTTCCAGTGTCGAGTTTTTATAAAGACTCCAGCCCAAGCCAGAGAGGTGCCTGATGAAGACAGAGGGGAAAAGTCCAGAATGGGCCCTTGAGAACTCAGGCCTCTTTGAGATGTGCACGGAGCACATGTGTCGTAAAATCATGCCGCGTGTAAAAATCTCACGGGTTTAGATGCGACATTTTGCAGGTTAAAGCTGGTCACACGTTCTTTTAAAACCACGAACTAAATACCTCTTGCACCACACACATCTAAAAGTGGCCTTAGTGATACATGGGTCCCACAACCACCACACCAGAGCCAAAGAAACACTGCTCTCTTTTCCTAAGCTCACTCACTCCACTTGAGGGTAAGAACTGGATTCACAGGTCAGATCTAAGAACCGGAAACAGGCCAAACAGCTATATGCCAGACTTAACCCATGGGCCACAGGTTCCCCACACCTGTTCTAGAGGAACCAATCAACATTACTTTCTGAATGAACCATGGTGTTATAACCAAACCAGTTTCCAACTGGCACAAAGCTGTTGTGATACCCTACCCTCCAGTTTCATCATTTGATCCCCAACAGACCACAAATGATAAGTATTGTACTTATGCTTTTTATGCCCCGTATTTTAGTTCTTGGCATAATTATCCATGTGTATTATTCTTTTGCATGTGGCTGCAATTTAGATATACTGCACAGACATTTTAAGATGAAGTTCATGCAAAAGAGAGAGAGAGAGAGAGAAATCACATCTTAAGAATGACCCCAAAACCTGAAAGGAACCGTTTTTGATGGCCTTGCTACCCCGTGGCAAACACTGTCAGGTTGCTAGAATTCTTTCAAGCAAAAGTGTTGAATGCCTGGTAGGAAGAGAGAGTTTCAAGAGATTACATGAATTTGACTTTCTCCTTTTAGCTTATACAACTTCATTTTGTAGTTTCAAAACTGAAACTGGCCAGGCGTGCATTTGTGGCTCCTACTTATACCAATTAGCTCAGGCTCCTTTCCACAGAAATAATCTCTATTGATTGCATTTGGGAATGTTCAAGCAGAGTAAATGGGTCTTTCTTCAGACAATACAATACAATACAGAGTAAATGGGTCTTCAGGCAATACAAGACAATTCTGTGACTTTATTGGGAAGTAGGTCCTAAGAGTGAAGGGGGATGTTAAGGTTCTGAGTTAGCCTGGAAGGCAATGTCTAATGAAGCAACAGAAAGTGAAGCTTTAATTCCTGACTCTGCCAGCAACCTAGTCTCTCTCTTTTAAGGTTCCCAGATATTCCTTATTTTGGAACATCAAAACTCCATAGACCTCTGTGGGTCAGAACTCCACTGTTTGATTGTGCTCTTTATTTTTGCAAATTGGATTTGACAACCCTAGTGCTTTCTTTGGGCGTTCCTTCCCAACTTTTTGTGCTTCAGTTTCTTTTTCTGTAAATGGAGAAATTAATATTTGCTCACCTTTGCCAAGTATGTTGAGGTGTCTCAGGTTACAGGCTGTAATAAAATTGCAGCAAAATAAAGAGGGGTCCCATGATGTGGGGGAAAACAACAACAGGTACCCATTTGGGTACCTGAACTGTAAGAAGCAGTTTGGGAACTGCAAATCCAATAGATTTATCCATTCTCATGGATACCCATTTGTCAGGCCCTGGGGCCTGAGGAGATGGGGAACCCGCCGGCCGCGGGATCAGGGGAGCAGAGCACGCCACACGGCCGTCCCCGCAGCCCCTGCAAACACATCATCGCCCCCAAGCTCCTCACCGGCAGACGCCTCCAGAGCCACACCCCCAGCAACACAACTCACGCTGAACGCACCACGCTCCCCACCGGGGGACGCGCCGTGCCAAGCCACGCCCCCCGACAATGCCTGGACGAAGGAGCCGCCCCCACAAGCGCCGCTGTGTCGCTCAGCACGCTTGCAGCGGCACGCCCCAGCCCCGCCTATATAGGGGGAAAACGCCGAGCCTTCCTTGCTGGTGATCAGAGCCTTGCCTTTGTGAGACCGGCCCTGTGCGAGTATTGACGGTTGTGAAGCCTGGAGACCGAATGAGAGTAACATAGTGGGGCATAGAGTGCGAGTGTGAGTGCGAGTGAACGAGAGAGAGAGCGGCGTGAGCGTGTAAGTAGCCCCGTGAAGCAGCGTGTACGTAGTCCCATTCCTTCCCTTCCCCTGCACCTGGTGTCCTGGAATCAGTAGTAAGTGAGGAGCCCTTTAACCCCGGCCCTGTGGTTTACCCCCTGGGGGGGATTGCCCCACTGGAGGCTTCACTACCCCAGCACCCCCTCCTAGTTCCTGGGGACCGTGTGTTTGGTGCCAGCGAAAGAGTGGCCTTCCCTGGCCGGGAAGCAGCGTGGCCTGTATCCCTATGATGAGCTTGGCAGGGAGCGACTGAGTTCCTCCATACTGCCGCATAAGACCCTGAGGGAACCTTTTTCAGGCTCACTGCTCCCTTCCCAGAACCGGGTCCTACCCCGGCCCGGGTTACCAGGCCGTGGGGCCCTTTTCCTTTCCCCTGGTCCTTCCTCCTTTTCCTCCCCCTACCTGGGGTTTGGAGGCTGCCCTCCGCCAAGCCCCACACCATTTCAGCTCTAGAAATGGTGGTGATGTCTCTCTCCTAACATAGGAATGTTTGAGGGACACATTGACTCAGCTGTAAGGAAAAGGGAAATGTTCCATAATTAATTGTTGACATTCACAACATCCAACTGTGAGGCCAGAACTCCCTGTGTTGAAAGCTTGTATGTTTTACATTATTTCTAGTTGATACATGGGCCTCATATATTCGGGATGGGGAAACAACCCTCCTGAATCACTGCAGGGCTGCCATAGGCCACTGCTCCCCATATTTTATACCCACGCACGACTGTGCTCCCAGTATATTATATCTCACACTCACATTGTCCATCCAAGTTTGTTTGTGGACCCCATGTAGTAGAGGCCCATGCAGGATCCGCCAACATATGCAGGGCCCAGCACATGAAACCCTGCATGGTCATGAAGCCTGCCCTTGCCTGAGTCTAGCCCTGCCATGCAGGAGAGAAACCATGTGAGACAACCTGACCAAACCCCCTCACACATTTAGCATTAGCCGGCGTATGCTTCCTTTTCACCACTGTAGCCTGAACAAATACAGTTGGAATGTTAAATTTCATGTAACAAAGACTGGGAAAAACTAATTGTGTTGATTTTGGCTCTTTACAGTGGGGGAAAAAAGAGAAGGAAAGAGACAGAAGTCAAGACACGTCTCTACTTCAGCAGAAACCCATTTAGCAGTTTTTTGGCTTCCTGGAAAGGAAAACGTTCTATCAATTATACAAAGTGACAGGGTAGAAAAAAATAGAATTCACTACATAAAGGCAGCTTAAGCATAGAGCCAGTACAGTCCAGGCCTGTCATTTATTTAGGGATGCTGGGTACCAAGTAGTCTTACCAGAACATCAAACCTGGAGAGTGGAGAGGATGAAAAGTGCATATATATAAAGAGACCATGTCACCCTCGTTTACACAATTACTCTCCACACTCACAATGTTTTTTCTAATAACAGTCCCTAACAAGGAAGGCTGTCACGGGCACCAAAGATCTTGTGAACTCCTCTCTTCTGCTTCAGAGGAATCAAAGCTGGAGTATGGATCCAGCTCTCTGGGAGTTCTGAATTTCTGATGCAATTGACGAGCAGCATAATTGTGAAGCTTCATTTTCACTTTACTTTTGAGCATTGGATGGGATGCTAGTGATAAGCAAACTAAGCAATTGTTTAAGTCTAAAGTTTTGCCTGGATATTGAGTTTTTTTAACCCAGAGTCTCTGTTGTTTTGGGAAGACCCTTTCACTGCCAAATGGCAGTGATGGGGAAATTGTCACGCCCCCCCCCCTCCCCTTCTCAGACACACAGAGGAGACGGCTGCTGCAGCGAGGCAGGAGGGAGCCTCGCGATGGGTGAGGATTGCTGGGCAACCATGTTGAATCTTTGAGGCCCGCCCCTTGTGGGGGGGTGAACCTCGTGGGCGTGGAGCGAGCCCCATTCCAAGGATGAAGCCGAAGAGTCAGCAGCAAGAGCACTCGCTGCTGAACTCCAAGGTATCGGCCCTTGAAAACAGGTATGGCGTGAGGCCAAAAGAAGGGCGGGGGCAGGAAAAAAGCCCCAGAAAAAAAAGGGGTTGCAGGGAGACCCGCCGGTGAGGAGCAAGAGGAGGGGGATCCCCCCTCCCATGCAGAGATGATGGCTTGCTTTCAGCAGTGTGAGGCACTGCTGCGAGCCCAGCACCCTCCCCCCATGGCTGGGGCCACGGGGTCCTCCTGGGTGAGTGCTGAGGGTGATGGGGAGAGGGGAAGGCCTAGGGAGGCCCACGAATCTGATGGGCCTGGCAGGGTTGAAGACCCAGGGCCCCAAGAAAGCCTGCCACAGGAGCAGGAAGGGATGCGGTGTGGGAGCAGGACTGTCACCCTGCCAGCTCGTTTTAGAGATGGGGAGGAATGGGAAGGAGCCTGTACCCACCCAATAGGGAGAAGGGGAGTGTGAGTTCACGGGTCTGAAGAAAGAGTCTCACCCCTCCTGCAGACTGCTCAGGGGGGCCAGGGAGGTACCCCTGCCCCCCCATGAGATCACCCACCGAGGGAAGAGTTGGTGGATATGGGCCCTTTATTGGAGGCCCTATACCCAAGGAACTCTCCCCTGCCCTGGAGGGAAAGGGAGCAGGCAAGGAACCTGGTAGACCCCTATGGGATTCCAGGATTGGGCCAGTATAGGCGGTCTGCAGCTGCTAGGGTCCCAACCATGACCCAGGGAGCCTGCCCAGGAAAGGATGAGGAAGTAAGGGGGCCAGGGGGCCTGTGAGTTGGTGTCTTTCCACAGGGAGACGGGGCACCTCCAGCAACAAGGAGGCAGCTTGAGGATCAAGCAGATCTGACAGATGGGGAAATGTGGAGCAGGATTCTGGTCCTGGAGTGGGAAATACAACAAGGTGCAGGGGGACGCGCAATGGCGGACCTGACACCAGGATCAGGCATGACATCGCTACACAGGGAAAGGGGACATGGTGAGTGGGCCCCAACAGAGCAGTCAGGCACAAGGGGACATGAGCCTGAGGGGATGGGGCAAACAATGGAAACTGGGTTAGGGACAGGATTGGGGCCAGTGCCAATGGGAGAGATGGTAACAGGCCAGCAGGCACCGGTAGGGGTCCTTTCCAGGTGAATGCGGGGGTGGCCCCCATGCAAGTGGCCCAACCAGGTGCCCCTCAGTTGGTGAATTGGAATGGAGTATGGGCGTGGATGACGCATGCCACCCCCACACTCCGGTAGGCAGTGGGGGATGGCAGGATGCCACAGAAGGCGAGGTCAGGTTAAGGCAAGGGAGCACAGGAGAAACGTCAGCTGATAAGGGTGTCGAGAAGCCACCTCCAGAAGGTACAGGGGTAGGAGAACAAGGAGAGAGTAGGCCTCCTTCACCTCCTGGCAGGACAATACCGAGTGTGGCAGCCCCATTCGGGGAGCACCTAATGCCAGCAATGAAATAAAATATTTTGAAGGGTGATTATATTGATCTTTACACCCTCCTGTTTAGCAATCCAATTGTCGATCATCAAGAACAGGAAAATGGAAAAGAGAAAGAAAAATTCCGATGCCCGAAGGCAGACCGCAATTGGGAGAATTGGATGTATGCCTACGCGATATACATGGGTGTACTAATACAAGCAGACCCATCTCGTGGTTTAGAGCTGCACAAATATGCAGACATTGTTAGAAGGGCTTATGGAACGGGACCCCCAGGAGCATGGCTGAGGTATGATGAAGCCTTTTGCCATAGGGCAGCCACCACACCGGGTCTACGATGGGATATCCACATCCCTGACCTGTGGCTCGAGTGTATGGTGGATGTCACCAGGGCTCCGAGAGCGGATAGTGGTCACCCCCTAGTCATGGGTAGGGTAGCCTCAGCCAATGACACTTTCCGAGGTGAAAGTAAGAAAGGTGGATGGGAGGGGGACAGGCCTATGCTGGGATTACAACAGGGGGTACGATGCACACGGGCAGTATGTCGGTTTCTCCATGGGTGCTCTAACTGTGGGGGAGGGCATCCGGCCCTTCATTGTTTCTGGCCCAAGTTAAGGGGGGCAAAGGGCGGATATGGGCAGGGGGGTGGCGGAGGAAAAGGGAGGCAAACCCCCTCTAGTACTTCCTGCTCTCCAAAGGGGTCCAACACTGGTCAGGACTGACCATCTTGAAAAAGCACTGCAGGGGCACCCAGATAGGATGGAGGTGCATTCTGTAGTTCAGGGGTTCAAACAGGGTTTTGTTATACTGGCAGGCCCGGTGCAGCAGGGAAGGAATGCAAAAAACTTTAAATCGGTTATAGGAATGGAGGAGGTAGTCCAGCAAAAGATTATGAAGGAGGTAGTGAATGGCAGGGTGGATGGCCCTTTTGACCAACCCCCAATGGGGAACCTAATTGTGTCCGCACTGGGAATCATCCCAAAGAAGGTGGAGGGCAAATATCGCCTGATACACCACTTGTCCCACCCATGAGGTAGTTCAGTCAATGATGCCATCCCGAAAGAATTGACTACAATAAAGTATGCGTCCTTTGACGAGGTGGTAAAAAAGGTGAGGGCCATAGAAGGGGAACGTTAATGGCCAAATGCGATGTAAAATCTGCATTCCGCCAGTTACCAGTGCACCTGAGCAGTTTTCATTTATTGGGTTTCCAATTTGATGGGTAGTATTTTTTCAATAGAGCCATGCCAATGGGTTGTTCGATATCTTGTTTGGCATTTGAGCATTTCAGTTCACTATTGAAGTGAATTTTAAAAAGGAAACTGCAGGATTGTGCCATAACAAAATATCTCAAAGATTTTTTGATAATTGGGCACCCCGAGTCTGGGGACTGCACAGCTGTCCTGCAGCTGTTTCAAGAAATGGCTAGGGAGTTAGGTGTTCCCTTTGCTCCCGAAAAGACCGAGGGGCCAGCAACGAAGCTGACCTACCTGGGTATCGAATTAGACTCAGAAGGGATGCTATCTAGACTACGAGGGGATAAGTTGGCAAGTATGAAGGAAAAGATTATGGACTGCATGGCAGCTCGAAAAATTACTGTTCATTCGTTACAATCATTAATTGGGAGCCTCAATTTTGCATGCCGGGTGGTTGCCCCAGGGTGAGCATTTCTATCCAGACTGTATGGGCAGTCGAAAGGAGATCTACCCCCACATTACCAGCTTAGGGTCACTAGTGACATGAAGAAAGACATGAGGGTATGGTTGGCCTTTTTGGAAGGCTTCAATGGGGTAAGTTTTTGGAGGGAGAGATGGCTCCTGTGTGCGGAATTGCAGGTACACTCGGATGCTGCGGGGGTGCAGGATTTGGGGTGGACTTCCAGACGCGGTGGTGTGCATCCCCTTGGCCGTAGGAGTGGCACACCGAGGGTGTCACTAAAGACCTCCCCTTCTTGGAACTATTCCCCATCGTAGTGGCGGTACTGTTGTGGGCTGGTCAATTCGCCAATCACACGGTGTTATTTTGGTGTGATAATGCAGCAGTTGTACATGTAGTAAACACAGTCTCATTGTGGTCACCTATGGTCATGTCATTGGTCCGGGCTATGGAAATGGCATTCTTGAGGGATAATATTCTTTTCACTGCCTGGCACATCCCTGCAATTGACAATGGCATTGTTGATGCCCTTTCTCGGTTCCAGATGAACCGCTTTCGAGAACTAGCGCCAGAGGCCTTGCGCACCCAGACCCTCTGCCACCAGGACTCTGGAACATTGGGAATTAGAAATGCAATCCATCATGCAGGAATCCCTGGCCCCTAGAACCCAGGTGGCATAGGTAGGGTCTTCCGTGATTTTCAAAACTTCAGGATGAACATGGGGTGGGGGGTAGGTTTCCCAATTACAGAACCAGAAGTGATATAGTTAACAATGGCCCTGAGGAAAAGAGGATTAGCAGTGGGCACAATAACAGGTAGGTTAGCAGCCCTGACATGTGTTAATAGATTGAAGGGCTTCCCACCCCCCACCCCCGCCCACACCGGACAAGGGATTCTATTTAAAGTATATGTGCGAGGCATGGGCTAGATCTAAGGGGGCTCCAGTGATTTCACGGTCTCCTATAACAACACCAATATTAATACGATTGGTAGAGGCATTACCCAGTACGTGTTATGATAACTACGAGAGGCAATTGTTTATCGCAATATACACAACAATGTATTTTGGAGGTTTTTAAATAAGCGAGGTAGTGTGTGCGTCTCGTAGTGACACCTTTAATTGGGCACTGGGAATGGGGGACCTGGAAATCGCGGATGATAAAGCGTTGCTCAGGCTTCGAGGCTCTAAGACTAATCAACGAAAAAGGGGTCATACTGTGGAACTGTTTAAGAGAGGCCCAGAATCCATATGCCCTGTTGGCCAGTTGCTGAATTACATCCGATTCTGGATCCACGTTCAAGGGGCCTTGTTTGTACACAAGGGAAGTGTGCCGGTGACTGTTATAAAATAACATCGATCCTTAGGACAACATTGGAAAAAATTGGGTTGCCGGGGAAGAAGTTCGGATCACATTCATTTAGGATAGGGGCTGCCACAACTGTGGCTGCCACAGGGTTACCAGAAGAAGCGATTAAATCAGTTGGGAGATGGCACTCAGGAGCGTACAAGAAATATGTAAGACCTTTCCATTACTGACGAGTGTTTCCTCTTTCCACCAGGAGGGAAGCCCACCCAAGCTGGATGAAGGGTGGTTTGGATCGTGGGGCACAGCCTCATGCGGTGGGCAAGTGTGGCAGTATCAAAGACCTTATGGGGTATTCAATTGGGTCTGGCAGAATTGGCTGAAATTAGATGGATAGGGAGAAGTGGGATGCGTTGGAATCCACTTCTTCCTACCCTTCATGAATTGGGTAAATCGAAAGCTCCCCATATACTTGTTATTCATTTGGGAGAAAACGACCTGCCATCACGAACAGGAGTTAATTTAATAATAAAAATCAAGGAAGATTTAGGGACAAGTCCCCTTCGCCGCTGATAGCGGTGATGGTGCAATTGCCGCGCCCCCTATCATGGGATGCAGGGGGAAGAAACAGAGCTGCTGCAACTGCGGCTTACAAGCAAGTAGCCCGGGCAGAGGTTGCCGGGGCAACGAACGGTTGGGCGTGAGCGGAGAGGCGCCGCACTGAAAGGGGATTGAACGGGTCCACCCCTTTTAGGTGGGGCAGAGCCGTTCTGGCCACGTGGAGGTGGCATTCAATCTCGGGCTTTGAGCAATGCAGCAGCAGAGAGCATTTGCTGCTGCACTCCCCCAGTTTTGCAAACAGAGATGGGCCGCGCAAAAAAGAAGGGCGCGGCGGCCCAGAAGAGGAGCCGAACTGAAGCCACAAATACCAGTTCCAACTCAGGGGGGGAGGCTGGGGGGTACCGGAGGGGGCCCCAACCAGGGCAGAATTGTTAGCCCGCCTTGTGGCCTGCGAGGCCATGTTGAGGGCTCGCCCACCAATCCCGGCCCAGGCAACCATTCAGCCCCTGGGAGGGCCCCCCCAAAGTAGACAGGAGGCCATGGATGGGGGACTAGCCCCTGATGAACCAGTGGGGAGCACCAGGACTGGGGGGCAGAGGTTGGATTCACCCGGGGCCCAGGCCTATGTACAGGCTCCTGAGGCAGGGCTCAGGCAAGGCACCAGGGTGCTCTCCACACCGGCCCGGTACAGGGATGAGGGATACAGCACAAGAGCAGGGCTGAATGTGAGGCTGGGGGAAACGTATGAGTCCAGCCACAGGGATGGATCAGGCGAAAACCCCACAGGGCACGGACAGGTGGGGGATGATGCAGTGGTACAAGGGAGTAGCAGGCAGGGTACAGGGCCAACAGGCCTAGATGGTCCAGGGACTCAGACCTTTCATGCTCCCGGCCCAGTAAGTGGAGTAGCTTCATGGGATCCACTTGGGGTCCCGGGCCTTGCCCAATATCAGATCCAGAGGGTGGGTTTCATATCCATGGTCCCGGGTCCCCTAAGATCTCCAGTGATTAAGCCATTGGGGCTGGATGTGCCCGATCATATGTCCCTAAATGCAGGTAGTGAATCACCACCAACATGGAGACGGCAGGAAGCGCAGGGGCAGCAGGATGGGACGACGGATGATGCGATGTGGCAGAGAATTCTCACCATTGAAAACGCGCTACAGGGAGAAGCACCCGGGGTGGCTGGAGCAAGTACCAACACCGATCCGCGCAGCATCGTCAATCCGAGGGAGAGCGAGCAAGGTGATCCCAACGTACGTAGGGCGAGGGCACTTACCAACATGGGTAACACTGAGGGCACCCCAGAAAGTGGTGAGGGATTAGGGACAATTACCAGAGAAATGGGCCAACAGCCCAGATACAGGCCCCCACAGGAAATCGCGAACAAGGAAGGATGGTCAGGATTGGGAACATCAGTAACGGGGGTACAAGAATCAACGGCGCCACAGTTGATGAAAGTTAACGGGATGTGGGCATGGGTAGTTCCCGCTTCAACCCCTGCCAAAGTGATACAAAGGGCACCCCTCCCTAGCACTGATAGGGGGATGACATGTACAGGAATCGCCGAGGTAACATCGGCACCCTCCACGACAGGTATTAACCATGCACAAGGTGGGAGTGGGGCGGGAACCTCACCAGTGATCTGCCCACCAGGAGGCGTCATTGCGGATGTAGCCGCCCCATTTGGAAGCCACCTAACACAGGCGACCAAAGAAAAAATATGGCGTGGAGAATATGTCGATTTATATGCATTACTCTTCAGTGATCCTATAGTGGACCATTCGGAGACCGATGGGGAGAAAGACAAGGAAAGATAAAGATGCCCTAAGGCCGATAGAAACTGGGCAAATTGGACCTCTGCATTCGCTGTCTACATGGGCGTCATAATGCAGAAGGACCCTGGGCGCAGCTTGGAACTTCATAAATATGCGGACATAGTCCGTAGGGCCCACGGAACTGGCCCTCCCGGTGCATGGCTTTGCTATGACGAAGCTTTTCGTCACAGGGCAGCAAATACACTGGGCCTGTGATGGGACACCCATGCTCCAGATATATGGCTGGAGAGTATGGTGGATGCCATCAAGGCCCCTAGGTCTGACAGTGGACATCCACTAGTCCGCAGGGGGGTCGCACCGGTGAATGAGATGTACCGAGGGGAAAGCCAAAGAAGGGGACAGCGAGGGCCTGGCGCCTGCTGGGAATACAACAGCGCTGGCCGGTGTAACAGGTCCCAGTGTAAATTTTGGCACCTGTGCTCCAGTTGTGGCAGGAGGCACCCTGAGAGCACATGCTACCACCCCCGACAAAAGGCAGGCAACAGCCATTTTGGTGCGGGAGGAGGAAACGGGAAAGGTGGACAAGGAACAAACGTGGGGTCTCGCACCCAAAAGGGGCCCGACACCAATTTGAATTGATGCCTTGGAAAAAGCCTTGGAAGCACACCCGGACAGGAGGGAGGTTGAATATGCAATACAGGGCTTCCGGGATGGCTTCCTCATCCCAGCCGGCCCAGTGAACCAGCATACATGTGTTAAGAACTTAAAATCTGTAGAGGGGAGGGAGGAGTTAGTCAAAGAAAAAATCGAGAAGGAATTGGCGGAAGGTAGGATAGCTGGCCCTTATGATCAGATACCCATGCATAATATGGTAATATCCTCCTTGGGAATAGTACCCAAAAAAGCCCCTGGCCAATTTTGAATGATCCATCACTTGTCACACCCTCGAGGCGCCTCGGTAAATGATGCCATACCAAAGGAATTGGCCACCATCAGGTATGCATCCTTTGACGTGGCAGTCGACAAGGCAAGGAGGATGGAAAAAGGGGCAATGCTATTTAAGTGTGATGTCAAGTCGGCATTCCGCTTGCTACCAGTCCACCCCAGGAGTTTCTATCTACTGGGGTTCCAATTTAGAGGCAAATATTATTATGATCGAGCAATGCCTATGGGATGCTCCATATCGTGTTCAGCATTTGAACGTTTCAGTTCGCTCGTTGAATGGATATTTAGTAGTGGTGGGACCCCGGGCCCATTACCGGCTACCGGATTTACCGGTTACCGGTTGTACGAAAACCGGATTCCCGGATTAAATCCGGTATGCCGGTACCGGATTTATTTCATTGATTTCAATGGGGCGCTGTGTCCCCATTGAAACCAATGAAATAAATTAATTCCCTCCCCCTCCCCCTCCCAGGCTGCGCGGGTGGAAGGGGGGACACCCCCCACCCACCCTGCCCAGCCTGGATTTTTGTTTTAAAAAAGACTCAGAGGCGAGCCCACCCCCCAGCACCAGCGGCCGCGGCGTCCCCGCAGCCGCCGGTAAGTATGACCCGATCCCTGGGGGGGGTGTTTAACACCCCCCCAACCCCCCAGGGATCACCCCTACTAAAGTTCAGTGCTTGCTTACCTTGCGGAGCTCCGGGGGCGGCGGCGGCGGGCGGTCCGGCGGCCTCAGCGCCGGCTGTGGCTGCCGGCGTCAGAGACGCTCTAGGCCTTCCGGGGAACTTCCGGGTTTCCCCGGAAGGCCTAGAGCGTTCCTGACGCCGGCAGCCACAGCCGGCGCTGAGGCCGCCGGACCGCCCGCCGCCGCCGGAGCTCCCAAAGGTAAGCGCACTGACCTTTAGTAGGGGTGATCCCTGGGGGGGTGTTAAACCCCCCCCAGGGATCGGGTCATACTTACCGGCGGCTGCGGGGACACCGCGGCCGCTGGTGCTGGGGGGTGGGCTCGCCTCGCCTCGCCTCGCCTCTGGGTCTTTTCTTTACTCTTTTTTAAAAAACAAAAATCCAGGCTGGGCAGGGTGGGTGGGGGGTGTCCCTCCTTCCACCCGCGCAGCCTGGACTCGGGGAGGTTTTTTTTAAAAAAAACTTTTTTGCTGGGGCAGTTTTTTTACATTGCAGCCATTTTTAAATGGCTGCAATGCAAGAAAAATCCGGTACCCGATCCGGATTACCGGGTCGAATCCGATAATGCCGGTACGCCCGGTACCGGCATTATCGGATACCGGATTCTACCGGTTTCCCACCCCTAATATTTAGGCAAAGGTGGGATGGGGGTGACTTAACTAAATACCTCGATGATTTCCTGATAATATGCCCGCCCGACGAACAAGCAGGTATAAAGGCATTTAACCGCCTCGAGTCTTTGGAGATGAGGTGGGATATAAATAAATAATGAAATGAAATGAAATGAAATTACGGTTGTTTCAGGAGATGGCCGAGGAGCTGGGAATACCACTTGCCCCAGAAAAGACGGAGGGCCCCTCCCCTAGAATTACATACTTGGGGATTGAATTAGACACAAATTTTAGATCATCCCGATTGCCAGATAATAAATTGCAGGAATTGCGAGCTAAGATTGGGGAATGCATCCAGGCCAAGAAGGTCATGGTTCGCACTCTTCAATCATTAGTAGGCAGCCTCAACTTTGCATGCCGGGTCATGGCACCTGACAGAGCATTTCTGTCCAGGTTATATGGAAAATTTAGAGGCACCTTGCTCCCCCACTATAGGATCCGAGTCACAAGGGTGATGAAACAAGATCTTGAGACATGGCAGCAGGGGTGTAGCAAGGTTGAGAAGGGCCCGGGTTCAAGCCTTAGTTATGGGCCCCTAATGTAGGCAGCCTCAACTTTGTTATGGGCCCCTAATGTAGGCAGTGCTCCAAAAACCCAAAGTGGGCGGAGCTTAAGGGAGGGGTGGGGCTTAAGGGAGAGGGAGGGGCCTGCCTGTCCCTGGCGTCCATCTAAGCACCGCATGGAAACTTATGGCTGGCAGAGCTCTAGGGAGAGGCTTGTACATCGTAGGTGAAGCCTCCAAAAATCCAGCAACAAGGAGTTTTCAGCGTTAAGATGTGATGGACAGAACATTCGTTAACACTGGGAACTCCTTGCTGCTGAGTACAACCCTACCACTTGGAGACAGAGAACTTTCCTACTAGCATCGCATCCAGTAAGTGGATGGGACTCCAGTAGGACAACTCTCTGGGTGAAA
>QEPC01007782.1:797475-808942 GCA_003113815.1 Sphenodon punctatus
CACACTGCAGGCTGGCTGGGGGGACAGGAGGGAAGGGGGATGGATGGGGACACACTGCAGGCTGGCGGGTGGGAGGGAAGGGGGATGGGGCAGGGCGGCGGTGGTGGTGAGGAACACGGATGGGCTGGAACTTACCAGAGGCAGTGGTGCCTCCCCTCCCTCGACTCGGCTGGGTCTGGGTCCCGATGTGGAGGAGGTGGCGGCATTGTTCCAGGGACTACTCTGGACTTGTGGGTGCACAGGGAGGGAGCACAGCACTGCCTCCCTCCCTGCGCCCACAAACCCAGTCCCTGCGGTGTTTCTGGGGGCCAGTTGTTCTTTTAAAATTGCCCACGCCTCGTCCTGACCCCACCGGGGAGGGTGCTGTGCCGGTGCTTTCCCTCCCCGGGCCAGGACGAGGCGCAGGCAATTTTTTTAAAAAAAGTTCCCTTACTGTCGGCTGCTCCTCCCCACCACTCTAACCCTCCTGGAGCTGCAGATTGGGGGGGAGGGGAGGGGAGAGCGGCCAGCAGCAAGGGTGGCAGGGAGGAGCCGGCCGGAGGCATCTGGTCCAGTGGAGAGGGGGCTCCCGAGTCCCGACCTGAGATATGCACAGCTGATTTGTTGGTTTTTTGCCGCGGCTCTACCTGGGCCCCCCTGCCACTGCCAGGCTGGCAGGGGGGCCCAGGTGGATCCGCGGCAAAAAAACCCACAAAAAACCTCAGATGGGACTTTTTCTTTTCGGGCCCCATGGCTTGCGGCCCCCCCCCCCCAGAGCAGGGCCCGGGCTCAAATGCGCCCCCCCGCGCCATGGTAGCTACACCCCTGCATGGCAGGAATTCTTGGCCGAGTACAATTGAGTTAATTTCTGGAGAGAAAAATGGCTGTTATGCAGCCACCTTCAGGTTCACTCCGACGCCGCTGGAGGCGCTGGGTTTGGACTTTATTTCGGGACCCAGTGGTGCGCTGAGCCGTGACCTCAGGAGTGGCATGAGACAGGCATGACGAGGGATTTGACATTTTTAGAACTGTTCCCTATAGTAGTGGCAGTACTGCTTTGGGGGAAACAGTTCGCTAATCGCACAGTGTTATTCTGGTGCGATAACATGGCCGTTGTGCATGTAATTAACACATTGTCCTCTCGTTCGTCGCGGGTCATGGCACTGGTGAGAAAAATGGTGATGGCATATTTCCATGGCAATATTCTATTCACGGCATGGCACATCCCGGGCGTCTATAACGAACTGGCTGACGCATTGTCTCGATTCCAGATCACGCGATTCCGGGAACTAGCACCGGAAGCCAAGGAATTCCCCAAGCCCCTCCCTCTGGGGGCGTGGAACCTTGGGAAGTAGAACTCCAGAAAATCGTTCAGGGATCCTTGGCCCCCAGAATGTGGGCCGCTTACGGTAGGGTGTTCCGGGAGTTCCAGGAATTTAGATCTTGCAATGGCTGGGGTGGAAATTTCCCCATAAGGGAACCAGAGATCTTACAATTCGCCATGTTTCTGAGAAATAAGGGCTTGGCAGCAAGTACCATAGGGGGGAAGATTGCTGCATTAACATTTGTTAGCAGGATGAAGGGATACCCCGCCCCAGATCAAGGATTTTATATAAAGCGTATGCTGGAGAGCTGGGCCAGAACAGCTCCTACCCCACCCAGTACACGAGCCCCCATCTCCACACCTATACTAGTCAGCATTATAGGAGCATTACCGAGCGTATGTGACAATGCTTTCGAGACACAATTGTTCATCACAGCATACTCCATAACATACTTTGGGGGTTTTAGAATAAGCGAGGTAGTAGCATCATCTCGCAAGGACAACTCAGGCCGGGCACTAAGGATAGAGGACCTGGAATGGAACCCGGATGCTCTGTCGCTGCAGTTGCAGCGATCAAAAACTGACCAGAGGGGTAAAGGAGCAAACATCCGACTGTTCAGTTGCAGTGTAAAGGGAATATGCCCTGTGGAGCAGACGAGGCGATACATGAACATCCGCCCACACACACCAGGGAACTTGTTAATACATAGGAACATCTCTCCATTAACTAGTTATCAATTTAACGCAGTCCTGAGGGCTGCACTAAGGAGGGCAGGCCTTCCCCCTGGGGACTTCAAGTCACATTTGTTTAGGATTGGGACCGCCACAACAGCGGCGGCTGTATGTCTGCCAGTAGAGGCTATTAAATCAGTCGGGCGGTGGCGATCTAATGCCTATAAGAAATACGTTAGGTCTAACTGTTATTAACCAATTGTGTCTCCTATGCATAGGAACTAGGTGGACCAGGCAGGAGAAGAGAACAGTGTGGATTGTGGGCCACAGTCTGGTGCGTTGGGCCAGCAACGCAGCTCTAAAGACAGCACAGGGCCTCCACCTAGGGTTAGATGATAAAGCAATTGTCCGATGGCATGGAACTGGTGGGATGAAATGGAACCAATTACTCCCCAAATTGAGGGCACTTAAAGACAAAATGACGCCGCAGGTTATTGTGGTGCATTTGGGGGAAAATGATTTGACAGTTAGAAAAGATGTTAACTTAATAAAACAAATGAAACAGGATATGTTAACAGTTAAGAGATGGTTTGAAAAGACTCAAATAGTTTGGACCAGTTTGATCCCTCGCCTTAAGTGGGGCAGGGCCATTAGGCCTGCAAGAATTGACAAAGCTCAGAGAAATATCAACCGAGAAATGGCAAAATGGATAATGAGCATGGGAGGAACGATTATTCGGCACATGGAGATAGCATATGGCCAAACGGATCTGTTCAGGGATGATGGTGTTCATCTGTCCCAGGCAGGAAACAAATTGTATTTGAGGAATTTGGCCTGTCACTTAGATGAAGTGTTGATTTGATAGGCAGTGGGATCGGGGGAGGCCGTGATTGGCTCCCCCTTCATGGCAGGGGTCCAGTATGCTACAGTAGGATAAATAGGTAAGAGTAGGTTAGGATGAGTCATCTCCTTAAGAGATGGGGAGATGACACCCAGTGCAATGAGTGGCGCAGCAAGCACTGCGGTTATCACCCTGGGAGGGGTACCCAGATGGGTCAGTAGGTACATGCACGGTCTGCTGGCTTTGCGGGTACTTACCTCCTTACTCAACCCCACAGTTGGGGATGGTCCCCTTTCAGCCAGAGCCAAGGGCTGTCGAAAGGGGGAGTTATCTTGTTTGGTACTGGCAAGGGAGGGCACATCCCTGTCGGTACCAGTGTTAATAAGTACGTTAAGTAGCTAGCATACTGGACCCAGTTTGCTTGTGCAATACCCACCGTCCTTGATGATGATTGGAAATAAAGAGTGCGGCCATTTTGAAAAACCAAATACTGTCTCTGTGTCTCATTGGGGCGGTGCACCGGCAATTAAATGACAGTATGAAGGGGTACAGCTAGTTTGGACTGAATTAGTCCCCAGGGTAAAATGGGACAAAGCTCGTAGACCTGGTAAAGTTGACAGGGTTAGAAAAACAGTTAATAGGGAAGTTGTTAAGTTTATAAAGGGACTGGGGGGTACTAGAATTAGGCATAATGGGATCGTGCATACAAGGTCAGACCTGTACCGTGCTGATGGTGTTCGCTTGTCCCATCAAGGGAATGAGATGTACCTGGCTTCACTGGCCGAACATCTTGAATCTCTAATGTTGATGTAGGCAGTGGGGGTCGGGGTTGGTCAAGGTTGACACCCCCTTTGTGGCAGGGGTCCAGTATGCTATGGTTAGGATAAATAGGAAGGAAATAGGAGATTAAGAGTCATCTCCTTAAGAGATGGGGATGTGATACCCAATGTAATGCAGGGCACAGCATGCATGGGGATCATCTCCCTGGGAGGGGTGCTTTGCAGGGCTAGTAGGGACATGCACTGTCTTCGTGTCCTGCAGACACTTTACTCCTTACTCAAGCCCACAGTTGGGCCTGCCCCCCCTTTGGCCAAGGCCCTGGGGCTGTCGAAGGAGGGGATGTTTGATGTTGGGATGTTGTTACCGGAAGTCACGTCTGGGACAGTGCTACAGTTAAAAAGTTATGTTAAATAGTTAGCATACTGGACCCAGAATTGCTTAGTGCAATTTCCCCACCGGTTCTGAATGGTTGATTTATTCGATTAAAGAGTGCGGCCAGTTTTAATCCAATATATGTCACTGTATCTTATTGGGCTGCGTCGACAAAGCCCTGATTTCTCCAGGTCAGTCAGGGCCCAGGGCCCTTGGTAATCTGGAGAAAGTGGGTTTTCGGAGGGTGATCACATCAGAAAGGGGGGGGAATGGGAATTTTCCAACATGATCCCACCCCTGTGGAGCATTATGCCATCATGGCACTCTGTAAGCGGTGTAACAGCCCCCTTTCCCTGTCCCAGCTAATACCCCATTCCCAGTGAAAGCCCAGAGGGAGACGATAACCTTACGTAGGTCCCAAAGCAGTTGCCCCCAGTCACCCCTCCCACCCCCCCTTTGCTATAACAATGCATTGAAGCTGAAGTTCCGGCTTGAACTCAGCTGTAAAGACTAAGCAAACTAAGAAAACTTCTGTGGATTTTCAATCAAACAATTTTTTCCACTTATGTGCCTGAAGTGAAATATTACTTGAGTCCCTGATGAGCCTAAGACTGCCACACAGAGGCTTGGGGATGATAAATGATTCATGTACAGTGTTGTCCTGGAAGACTCAGAATTATGTTTTTTGAAGCCATTAACATTAGGGATTCATGATACTCCTGAACACATAGGGCAGAGGTTTCAAAACTATAGGGTCACAATCTCAGGTGATTTTTGATATCAATTGCATGTCTTTGCTGTCTGGGTTCACTAGACTATATTTAAATCTCAAAAAAAGGTAAAGCAAGCATAAGTTTTGGAACCACTGTCTTAGAGAAAATTGTAAATAATGGTGCAATAGCCTTTAGTGACAATATGGCGAACTCAGTCTAATCTATGTCCTCCCCACTGCCCCATTATAGCAACACAGCTTCAGTGCTGCTCAGTTATTGCTCCTACATCAAAGCACATTTTCTGCTAAGAGTGGATAAGTTGGGTTCTCCAAAACCCAAGCAGCAGTAATGCAACACTGGACATGGATCCCTAGAGTTTCATCCAGCAGAAACATACTCCAGTCCACCCTGATCCTGACAAACGTTAAGACAACCCGAAAGACACAAGTCTAAGTTCTTCTGAATGATGATATACATGCTCCACTTTCCAATTGGAAAGCCTTTATTATTCCCTCCCTTGCAAACCGCCTTTGATAAAATTTCATATGTGCAAGATTTGAGACAGATGAATTTTTTTCCAGCCTCAAGCACAAATGCTATTTCATTTACCACTGTATCTGCGTGTAATCTAATGAGAGCAGTTACAATGGGAGAGACCAAACCAGAGCACAATGAAAACTGCAGAAGAGTATTGTTTCTGTAATGCTCTGCTTCTTGGAGAAAAATTACTTTCCGGTCTAAGTGGCTGATCAAATTATTTACATACATAGCTATTTATAACCTTTGTAGATTTTTATCCTAGTGCCCAAATGTATTTCATTCTCGTTGAAAATACTTTTAAAAAGGTACTTTTTGAAAAGTACTTTGTTGCTCAACACGTGGTTAACCTGTGGGACTTGTTGCCAGAGGAAGTAGTGAAGGATAGTAGCATAGCTGGGTTTAAACAAGGATTGGATATGTTCTTAGAGGATGGGTCAGCAAATGGTTATTAGTTGAGTTGGTTGGGGACATAGGGTGTTAACAGACATCCCAGAGGAACGTCTGTCCCACCCTGTGGAGGGAAGGGCTTCCCTTGGCTGGGCACACTCCAACCGCAGGAACAAACATTCCCACAGCCTCCCCTAGCTGGAGAAGGAAGGCGGGGAGCAATGTGTGGCTGCTCGACTGCATTCTCGATGTTGCCCTGCTCTTCTACCATGACAGACAACCATGGCTGTCCATGGCAACCCTTGGATGCCGGTAGGAGCCAGGCCAGGATCACACGTTCCCGCCCAGCTCACCTGCTCTGCCCCGGCTGGGCAGGAGCCAGGCAAGAACTGTGGGCCTGGCTTGCGCTGGGCCTACATTTCCTGCCCGGCTGGGGTAGGTACCAAGCCCATATCTGGTGGGTTGCCATGGTGCTGGCTTAGCTGGGCCTAACTGGGTCAGTGTCATGTATGTTTTTACCCATAGTCTCTGACTCTCTGGGATTGGATCACTCCATTGTGACCTCTTGAACACCTTTCTGAAGGAACCAAAAGGTGGTCACTGTCTGAAACAGGATGCTGGGCTGAAGGGACCATTGTGGTCAGGCCCAGTATGGTACTTCTTTTTGCTTAATTCCCACCTCACCCTCTTTTTAAATCCAAATTGCCAACGCACTGAAGGAGACAGGACACAAGTGTTGCGATTAAACGGCCGCACTCTTTATTCAAATCAGATTCTAATCAACAAATGGATGGGGACAAATCGCCTAGTGCGATGCGGGTCCAGTACTTAAACTTGAGACTGCAACAATAAACCAACAAACACAGGCATGGTTTCGATGTACCCTCGATTACCACCCCAACCGTGGTAATCCACAGGCCCAAGCCACAGGTGAGAGGGACCCAATCGTTTGATTGCGAGTAAGGATAAAGGTGCCTACAGACGGGGGACCATACTTGTCCCTACCGTCCTCGCTCGACACCCCTCCCAGGGAGGCTGCCCTGCCGCTTGCCATACCCTGCTTTCCGGCAGGTGGGCCTCCCCATCTCTTAAGGAGATGACTCTTACTTATGATGAACCTAACCTACTCTAAATGTACTGGACCCCTGTCAGAGTGTGACGAAATGAACAGCACAACAACACCATCTTTCTAAAGGATAAACCAATTTGCCAAATAACCGCACTGTGAGGAAGGCAAAAAACGGGAACCCGTGTTCAGGCCTGATTAGGGTCCCCACAAAAATTCCTTCCTGGTCCCGATGGCGACCGGTAAGAACCCACAGTGCAGAGGGAGGGTTGGGTGGGTGCCGCTTGTAACAGCTCCAAGCCACAAGTGGGGCTGGAGCTGGGCTAACTGTTCAGATTGTGGGTCCCCGCCCTTCGAGCGGGGTCAACGTGACTCATTTAAGCCTATTGCAGCTGGGTTCTGG
Source organism: Sphenodon punctatus (assembly GCA_003113815.1). Lineage (NCBI taxonomy): Eukaryota > Metazoa > Chordata > Lepidosauria > Sphenodontia > Sphenodontidae > Sphenodon > Sphenodon punctatus. The sequence continues at coordinate 804,553 of QEPC01007782.1, forward strand.
CTGATCATGCTGCACCGTTTTTCTCCGCCTTGGGGCTGGATGCAGCCCCGCAGCGGGAAAACACCCCCAGCTGTCCTTCCTCCGCTGAAGTTGGGCGCGCCAAGGGGCCTCGCGCTCGCCACCCCCCGTGCGGGGTGGGGGGAGCAGAAGGAGGCAATTATCTAACATCATGATCTCTCTGTGAAGTTAATTTTATGGATAGGAGAAAGTCATTGTATCTTTCCCTAACATTCCCAAAATAGGAATGCTCAATCTGGCCATACATTACTGGTGTTGGTTAGTCTGGAATACTCCTAATTTGAGGCTGCATTTATCAACAAACGGGAGCAAACCTCAAGGTGCGTATACTTGCTGAGTGATGCAGAGTTATGCCCGTCTCTAATGACTCTTAGCACCTGGCTGCTTAGCCAGTCATTCACCCTCCTCTCCCACCCTCTGATTATAAGGAAGAAAAAGAGCAGGAAAGCCTTTGTTAACGCTCTCACTTTTGTTCTCAGTAATGATGGTGTCAGACCTTCCTTTGACGTTTCCTCCGTTAGCTCCAAAGAAAACAAAAGGACATCACTTACCATGGAATAGAACAAACAGAGAGGACATAGCAAGCCAAGGAGGACTGGAGATGAAACAAATATACAGTTTAAAAACTGCTAGCTAATCCACATTATGTAAATAGCCCTGTGGTTATACACATGCTGGCAGACTGGAGGGTGGCATGGAGGCAAGCAGGAAGGTTGTGTGCAGTGGCAGGCAGGGGACTTACCAGTAGTGATGATGAGAATCGCAAGTGGCAGTGGGCAGTGGCATCACCATTAGGACTCCTGGAGCCACCCCAGGAGATTGCATGGACGTCTGGGAACCTGTCCTCACATGCAGAGTCTACCAAAAGTTTGTTTCAGCAACTTCAGGTCAGGCGGTTCATGTGGATGCACAAAGGCCATGAACTGGAAGTCACTGAAACAAACTTCTGGGAGCCACTACATATGCACACAAGCCCCCCACAGGCTTGTGCATCCGCCCAGTGTGGCTGACTTTTGACTTGGGCCACAGTAAGCCTGAGTCCTGCCCCAAGGAGGCCGGTGATGTTTTCCACCACCGCCTGCCCCAGACACCATAATTGCTAGTAAGCCCCACCCACCCACAGCCTCCCTGTCACCCCATGACACCCTCCCCACCTACAGTCCCCCCTCCTCCTGGATATCCACGCAAGTACCAGGCAGATGGGTCTGGATACCCAAGCTGATACCCTGGATTACCTGGACATTAGTACTTTGGCCCTGAGACAGACTTGCTTCCAGGTAGCTTTCATTGCATGAAAAAGATCCAGGATGGCTCTTAAGAGATGCTAAAGGCAACCACTGAAGCCACATGTAACATGTACAGCCCTAGCACAGTGATCTATTACTTACAGCCTTAAGCGGAATTTCACCTCCCTAGGTTCTCATGTCATCTCCTGAGCCCTTCGCGTCCTTCTGGAGGCCACAGGGCATCTGGCCAGATGACCTCAAGGCTAGGACTCCCTCCTTTCACCTTTCTTTTCCCAGCGCTGAAGTCTTACTGAACTCTGGAAACTTCTTCTTGCTTGGCCTTTCACAGCAGACTGCCCAGAGTTCTAGAGTCTACTCCTCTTGTAGTCTCTGGGGGCAGGCCCAAGGTGACAAGAGGCCCCTTTAAAAGGGCTGCTTCCTACTTTGTCACAAGCACCAAGAAAGTATTCTACTATACTCCAATACAACAGAGAAAAGAAATGCCTTATTGTTCGATCCTCAAGGTGAATTGCATCAGTGCCAGAATTTAGCACAGGCCCAAGTCTCATTCACCTCTATGGGCTTTGCACAGGTGCTAAGTGCTAGAACTGGTAATAAATGCCACACTGACCCTTGGGGGAAGGGTGGGGTATACATTTTAATTAATTAATTAAATTAATTAATTAATTAAATGCACTGTCATGTGTAAAGTGATACAGGGTCAAAACAAATGAGACGGGAATGAGAAGGCTCCCTGGGCTGCCCCGAAGAGGGTCACAGCAGCCGCCACTCCACGGATTGGCATTCAGCACAGAACAAACATGAACCTGGGTGGGCGGAAAGCCGTCCTTCTATCCCCCTGCCACAGGTAGGGCAGAGGAACCGAACACACAGTTGGGTGTTCGCCCCGCACCATGATGTCCAGTCATGGCAAACTGCAGGCAAAAGAAGCCACAGCAACTGCATCTGCTCACCCTGCACTTTACTCTGGGAAGGTAGGGGAGGAGGCTGGGGAAGCACCCTCTGGCATCCTTGCAGACACATAGAGGTACCAGCCAGCAGGAGGAACCAGTCGCCACCCGTCAAAAGCCGTCTGTATGGAGCAAAACGCATACTCTGTGGTGAGCATAGGAATAAAAAGGAAAAGCAGAACGAAGAAATTAAAGCAGTCGCACATGAGCCAAACAACCATGCCCGTGGCATGATGCCAGTCCAGTTCCTTCCAGCCTCCGATAATACAACAGGTCAGCCCATAGCTGACGGGGTCCCAGCAGCCTTCCTTCACAGATCAGATACACTGGCAGTCCATAACACAAAGTTCCAACACAGTTCTGGCAATTGGTGGGGGAAACCCCTCCTTCCACAGATCAGTCACGCTAGGAGCCCATAGCAGAAAGGTCTAGCTCCAGCATCCGATCAAGTCACTTGTGCTGGCACCACCCATGTCCCCTCACCATCAGCAGAGCAGTGGAGAAAGAAAGTGGCAGAGAGGGTCCAGCCACAATAAGGCACAGGCGAAACTATGGAAGCTCAGAAATCTCCTGCAAGTCTGTGCTCTCGTTTGTATCCCATGGTCCCATCACGCCCAAGGGGGTCCCACACCAGCAGGCCTCAACACCCGGAAACCCAGCTTGGCCTCCCGGTGTTCATGTCCTGCTCACATGGTGCCCCAGGGGCTTCATATACTGGCTCAAGACCCCATTGCCAGCCTCCCTGGAGCATTCCAGCATCTTTCACCACCCCCACTGCTGCATGCTGGCCACTCAACCTCCTTCCCACTCTCCGTCTTTTAAGAGATGCTGTTCCATTGTATTACTGTACTGGTGAAGAGAGGCCATTAGCATTTGCAGCTCACCCTCATTTCCAGATGACAGTTATGCAGATGCCTCCACCATTGCCTATGGGTCTTTTGTATCATTCTTTTCCACATTTTATTTATTTTTATTTATTTCTTTATATTTATTGTCTGCCCCCTCATGCCTACAGTATCCTGGGGCAGCTCACAACAAAGTAAAACAACAATAAAAACATCATCACAATGAATAATTAAAACCCCACCCCACCACATCCCAAAATTCCCCCCCAAATTCCCCCCCTCCATACCCTCCCCTCCAAAGGCCGGGGTGAACATCCAGGTCTTACAGGCTTGGCAAAAAGCCATCAGACCCGAGGCTGGGCGAGCTTCCTCTGGGAGGGAGTTCCAGAGTCGCGGCCCGGTCACCGAAAACGCCCTCTCCGTTGTGGCTCCCCATTTAACAGGGGGAACCTCCAGGAAGGCGCCCCTGGCAGACTGCAGGGATCGCCCTGAGGTGCGGAAGGTGAGGCGGTCCCCAAGGTATGAGGGGCCCAGACCATATAGGGCTTTATAGATCAACACCAACACCTTGAACACTCTGAACCAGAACCAGGGGAAGCCCCACGTAGAGCGCGTTGCAGTAGTCTAGCCACGAGGTGATGAAGGCATGAATAAGGGTGGCCAGGTGGGGCCCGGAAATGTATGGACGCAGCCCCCGTACCAGATACAGCTGACAAAAGGCGGCTTTAGCCACTGCCTCCACCTCCTGATTCAGACGGAGGTCCGGATCCAAAGCCACCCCCAGATTCCGAACCTGCTGGACTATGGTAGGGCAGACAAACCCTCACCCCCACCAGAGGGGCCGTCACCTCCCTCGCTCTACCCACCACCATCACCTCCATCTTATCAGGTTTGAGCTTCAGTCTGCTCTGCCGCATTCAATCTGCCACAGTCTCCAAACATTGGGAAAGCAATGAGACAGCAGGGCCTGGGTCACATGTACCCACAAAGCATGGTGGTCATGGAGGAGCATACATTTGGCTTGCAAGAGGGGATTATAGTATGGTTATGAGAGACCTGACCATGTGTGGATGTATTTCTCTACCGCCCAGGCTCAGAGTTCCATATGAACCCCCAAACCAGAGGGGCCCCATCATTCCTGTGTGTTTTGCACAGGTCATACTGGACCTGTACATGCCACCACAGGCCAATGAATGCCGTTGTCTCCTCCTTGGTTGAAGGGACCCACATCTCGTGGGTGTCTCGAGGGGTCCTCACTGTCAGGACTTCCCCCTTCGCAGGTGGCGCCCAATGTCCCTGGGGTGGCAGTGCTGGTGGATGCCTGTGAACA
>QEPC01007782.1:809586-828679 GCA_003113815.1 Sphenodon punctatus
GTGCACTTGAGACCTCGCATCTTCATGAATGTTAGACCCCTTGTCTTTCCCTCTGTTCCCCTTCCTAAGTCTCTCCCCCAGCTCCTGTCTCTCAGATTGTAATCCCCAGGGGCAGGGACCGTATCTATTTTATTACTTTGTAAAGTGCCAGGTACACTGCTTGCGCTATATAAATGTTTGTTAATAATAATAATAATAATGGCGGTGCGCTGTTGTGGTCTCCCGGCCTCTCAACAGTGCGCTGCCAGCCTCAGCTGCTTCCCTGCCACTGCTGCTCTTCCCCCCAAATCTGCCACTCAGAGCGCAGGGCGGGGGGAGCGGCAAGGCAGGGAACTTTGTATATTTTTTTTAGCTTTTAGATTGCCGCCGTGTCCTGGCTCCGGAGGAGCAGGACACATGGGCAATTTAAAACAAAAAGTTCCCACCCCTCTCTGCCTGCAGCCCGGGCCACCAGGGACCACCAGAGCAGCAGCCAGGTAAGAAAGTGATCCCTCCCCCACACCCTGCTCCCACCCCTCAAGGGTGCCCCTACCCCCAAGGGTCCCCCCCTGCTCCCACCCCCTGATGATCCCCCCACCCTGCTCCCACCCCCCAAGGGTCCCTCCACCCTGCTCCAACCCACAGCAGCTCTTACCCCTCCTCCCAAGGACTTGGACTGTGCCCGGTGCAGGGGGAGAGGGGCCCCATTGACAGCAGCTGGGGGCCGCGGGATCCATCCTCCCCCCCCAGCCTTGCGGAGGCAGGGCTGGAGAATGGCAACTTCCGGGCTGCTCCCCACATCATTAGGAGCGGCCAGACGCTGTGCTGGAGGCACGTGCCGAAGGACACGCTCTTTGGCTGTGCCCTTCGGCTGGACCCAGAGTTGGAGAAGGTATTGTGTGGGAGGAAACATAGGAGTATGTTACTGGCAATGATTAACAAGGCATCTCCCCCCAGTGAGAGAGGGTGGAGATGGAAATGGATGACCTCCCCTGGTGGCAGCAGAGGGGGAAAGGGGTGGAGGAAAGGGATAGATAGAGTGGTCTCTCTGGTGAGAGCAGAGAGTGGCATGAGCAGCTGAGATTATTGCCAGTATTAGGTAAATGAGATGATTAGTAAATTGTATACTTTGAAAAGGTTTTGTTATTATGTGGGGAATACGGGTTTATTGACTACTGTTTATTATATTACTGTACTATGTTGTTGTTGGGGTTTGCTCTGTGTAGGATTTATATCCTGGATTTGTGCACCACCTCGAGCTAACATGGATTAGGAGAGGCGGGATATAAATAAAATGTGAATGAATTAATTCATGGTGCAATGGACTCCCATATGGTGTTCCACAGTGTCCCACAGTTTGGAGTGCCCTGATTTCCAGGGCCTGGGGTTTATTTATTTATTTATTCATACATTCAATAATTTGTATCCCGCTCCCTCTAGCCCTTCGGCAGCTCGGGGTGGCTCACAAAACATTTAAAATATATTAAAAACAATACATAGATGGGTTACTAAAACAATAAAAACAACAATGAAGAGGTAAAACCACTGGCAACAACCCCCTCTCCCCGAAATGAACAATCAGGTCTTACAGGCCTGATAGAAGGTCAACAGGCTGGGAGCCAGGTGAGCTTCGTCTGGGAGGAAGTTCCACAGTCGTGGTGCAGTCACTGAGAACACCCTCTGCATCATGGGCCCCCAGTTCACCTGGGGGGATTTTCAAGAAGGCGCCCCCAGCAGACTGCAGACGTCGCTTCACGGCCCAGGGAGTGAGGCAGTCTCTCAGATAGGAGGGGCCCAGATCATGTGGGGCTTTAAAGGTCAAAACCAGCACTTTGAATCAGGCCCAGAACACTATAGGCAGCCAGTGCAGAGCCCGGAGCACTGGTGTAATGTGCTCCCTACAGCCGGTCCCCATTAAGGGACGGGCCGCCGCATTCTGCGCCAGCTGCAGCTTCCAAGTCGTCACCAAGGGCAGCCCCACGTAGAGCACATTGCAGTAATCCAGTCTTGAGGTGATGAATGCATGGATGAGGGTGACTAGGTCAGAGCTTGAAACATATGGCTCGATCCGCCACACAAGATGCAATTGACAAAAGACTCCCTTTGCCACCACCGCCAACTGACAATCCAGGCAGAGGCCAGGGTCCAACAGAACCCCCAAACTCCGCACCTGTGGGGCTAGGGGAGGGCAAATCCCCTCCACTAGGGGAGCCATCACCTCCACTGCCCTAACCACCAAGATCACGTCCATCTTATCAGGATTCAGCTTCAGTCTGCTCTGCCTCATCCAGTCACTCACTGCTAGCAAGCACCAGGAAAGCACAGAGACTGCAGGAGCTGGGTTTAGGGGTATGCTCCCACCTGGACTGGAATAAGAACAGACACCATGGTTGCCATATTGGATATTTTTTTTTTCATTTTGTCCCTGGCACATACATCTCATGATGGTCTCTCCCCTTCCCTCTCCTCCTCCTGGCTGCAGCTGGACGTGTTTGTTTTGGTGCTGGTCTAGCTGGGTTGCTTCTCTACCTCCCACCTCCTCCATCTGGGGCTCTGTTGTGGTTGTGGGCTGGGTCACTGCAGCAGCTGATGGGGCACTCAACTGGTGCAGGGGTTAGGTCACTCCAGCCCCTTGACCGCAGGGCTAGCTTCTGGTGAGACCTAGTTGGAGGGTCGACATCTGGAGGGGGAGGGAACTCTAGGGGGAGGTCAGCAACTGGGGCCTTCCCCAGAGCCACAGTTATTACAGCGCTTGCAGTGGCCACATGGTGGAGGCACATGCGACAATGGGACTGCTGCATGATGTCATGCAGGCCACAGTCCTCCCTCTCCACAGCTCTTTGGCATTCCTGCCTCTGCCACAGGTGCCAGTCCCATTGTTGCCTCTCTATCCAACATTCTCTGTGGTCCTCAGCAGTGAGGTCCCTGTGCTATGTGATGCACTGCATGAGAAAGCATTGGTGCTCCTTGGCCAACCCCTGGATGGCATTCCAGATCCCCTCCACCCACCATGTGGTCTCCTCCAGCAGCTTCCATGCCAAACCCTCCCTGCCTTCCCACCTGCTTGCTGTGTCTGTCTACCATCCCCATACTGTGCCTCTGTGTACTGGGGCTCTGATAATTCATCCCATTTGCCATCCCAGCCACCTGTGAGCATAGAGAGGAATAACAGCTATGTTAGTGACTGGGATTACCTACCCACTCCACCCTATGGCTGGGTCACCTTGCCCTGCCCCCATTCTCTTTGGTGCATTCACTTACCGCTTCCCTCGGACTCTACATTCCGTAGGGGCTTTGGGTCCTCTGTCCCCCCTGCCTCCATTTGCTCTGAGGCTGACTGATGGCTCTCTGAGGGGAAAGGGGTTGAGGGTCCCGAGGGTGGTGTCAGTGTCCTCAGGGTCAGACCTTAGCTGGGGACTGGGGACATGGTCAACCACAGTGGGCTGTGTTCCTGAGGGCTGGGCCTCCTCAAGGGGAGGGTGAGTGGGTGCAGCATAGACTTTCAGCGGAGGAGGGGTGTCCACCTGATGGTGGCCCTCAGTGAGGCCAGTGTTGGTGAGGTGCAGTGAAAGTATGGACCCATACATGCACAGGAAGGTGTCCAGGAGCTCCATGTACTGATGTGTTTGGTGGCTGTGGCCAGACCTGAAGTCATTGTCCTTCATCTTCTTGTAGACACACACACACCCCTTATGTCCTTTGCCCCACCAAGCACTGTCTCATGTCCCTGTGGTAGTCAAGTTCTGTCATCTGGGTGGTGATTCCCTGGAACACCCCATCATTCCTGTGTGTTTTGCACAGGTCATACTGGACCTGTACATGCCACCACAGGCCAATGAACGCCGTTGTCTCCTCCTTGGTTGAAGGGACCCACATCTGGTGGGTGACTTGGGGGGGGGGGGTCTTCTCTCAGCATGGTGGGAGTCTGAGCTCCCAATGTCCCTGGGGTGGCAGTGCTGGTGGATGCCTGTGAACACCTTTGACTCACCCCTTTCTTTTCATCTTTGACTCACCCCTTTCTTTTAAACTCTACATTGACTCTGTTGCTAAATCCTGTCTCTTCTCCCTCCATAACATTGCTAAGATTCTCCCTTTTCTCTCTGTCTCGTCATCCAAAACTCTTGTTCATGTTCTGGTCATCTCTTGCCTCGATTACTGTAACCTCCTTTCTGGCCTTCCCTGGTCTCATCTTTCTCCCCTCATCTCTGTCCAAAGCTCTGCTGCCAGGGTCATCTACCTCGCCAGTCGCTTTGACCATGTGCAGCCCCTCCTTTCTTCACTTCACTGGCTTCCCCTTCCTGAACGAATCCTGCACAAACTCCTAGTCTTCACCTATAAAGCTCTTCACAACCTCGTTCCCCCCTACCTCTCTACACTTATCGCCCTCCATACTCCAGTCCGTGCACTTCGCTCCTCCTCTGTCCCTTCTCTCACCCTTCCATGCCTTCCCTGCTCCCCTAAGCGCCTTCGTCCCTTCTCACTTGCTGCCCCCCATGCCTGGAACTCCCTCCCTGTCCACATCCGCCTTGCCCCCTCCCTTCATACCTTCAAATCTCTCCTTAAAACTCACCTCTTTCGCTCTGCTCTGTCTGACTCTTTATCCTGCTGAGCCACTATTTCCTATACCTATGGTCTATTTACCCTTATCCTTGCAACATGGACCTGCCTGCTGTCATTCTCATCGTAACCAAGCCAAGTACGTGCACTTGAGACCTCGCATCTTCATGCATGTTAGACCCCTTGTCTCTCTCTCTGTTCCCCTTCCTATGTCTCTTCCCACATCTCCTGTCTCTCAGATTGTAAGCCCTAGGGGCAGGGACCATGTCTATTTTATTACTTTGTAAAGTGCCAGGTACACTGCTTGTGCTATATAAATGTTTGTTAATAATAATAATAATAATAATAATAATAATAAACACAGTGATAGACACACATCACATATAAGTTGCGCATACTGTGAGACAGCAGCCTTGCCTCCACTTGCCCCTCCCCTCCCAGGTGCACTGACTTATTGTGCTTGACTGGTTGTCCTCCTGCTGCATGGTCCCCCCTTTGGCTGGCTCTTGCTCTGTTGCAGGATGGGTGTTTGGCATGAGCTGCTGTCCAGGCCAAGGACACCCATTGTGGTCATGCCTTTTCTGTCCATTCCCATTAAGAGTGTGTGGAAGGCGTTGGGGCACAGTTACTCCTTTGATTGCTCTGGGATTTTCACCCACGGCAGAGCTGGCCAGGGCCTAACAGATGGAAGGGCGTGCATTAGCCCTGTTTAGCCCAGGTGGCTGGGCCTTTGTCCGGGCTGCATTGGCAACCTTCTCCAGCCCATATGTACAGTAGCAAACTGGCCACCCATCTGGGGTTGGACATGGGCAAACATCTGGTGGTGTTTGAACTAATGAGCAGGTGACTCCCAGGCTAATGTGGGCTACTGTCTCGGTTTTTTTCATCCACAGTTCATATCCTGCTGTGAATACACTACACTGATAACAGATATTGCCAAATTTACCCCTTCCAGGGATAAAGTAAGAATGTGAGCCTAGTTATTGACTTCAATGGACTCAGGATTGCATCCTTAGTATTAATCTCCTACAACAAATCAAAACTTAGCCTAACATTTATCCTGAGTTTGATTGTTCTCAGGGCTCTTCCTACTTCTTCAATTGTCTTTTCTGTCTTGTGAAGGTTGGCAACTATATGGACAAGTCTTTGCCACTCAATTTTTATCACAAGCCTTGTTCACTGCACTTCAGATGTTCAGTAATGACCAATCCGTTAAGCCCTGCAACTGTGATCGATGGGGTCTGCCTCGGCCTTTTGTACCAGGAACCATTCCGAGATTTACTTGTTTTTTCAAGAGAGTCATTCTTTCGCATGATGTGATCAAAATAATGTAATCTTTGCATTTTCATTACAACTATTTTCTCTAGCTTTCCATAAAATTGTCTTAACTTCTTAGGCTCTTCCTATTGGATTTTGTGTTCTCTGTCCCAAAGTAAAGCTCTGTTGGAATGGAGAAGACTCGCCTTACCTGGCCTGCCACATCTCATATCTAGATTCCAAAAGGGAAGAACAGTACCTCGTGTTGGAGAATTTGACATTTTTATTATGAATATATTTCATATAGACCACATTCCTGAAACCACATATCAAGACTTCAGTAATGAGAGGCTCTCCAGATACCACAGTATATGAATGCCATAGAAAATCATGAATATAGCATTAAATAAAGCTTACTCACAAGCAGTCCTATTAGAGCCAATGGGATTGCTCTGCAGTAAGTGATGTCAGGATTATGTCCTTAGTTACTGTACTGCAGTTAAAAAATGTTTTTTAAAAAATGAACCTATAGAACAACACAAAAGGAAGCATGAAGATTTATATATTTAATTAATTAATTTATTCATTTATAACACTTTTATCCTGCCTCTTCCACTAACATCAGCTTGAAGCAGCTAAAAATAATAACATAAAATACAATAATATATAAATCGAACACTAAGGCTATCCAAAAAATTACTGGGGGTAAAAATAGATCACCCTACCAGCCTAACCCCCCTTCACCCCTCCCTCTCACCGAATGCCTGGTGGAACATCCAGGTCTTGCAATTTCATCAAAAAGAGGGAAGGTCCGGAGCCAACTGGGCCTCTGCTGGAAGGGAGTTCCACAGCCTAGGTGTGGCCACTGAGAACGCCCTCTCCAGAGTCACCCCCCAGGAAACCCAAGGGACCTCTAGGAAGGTGTCCCCGGCCAACCGCAGAGGCCGCTCCTGGGGAATGAGGTAGTCCTGCAGGTAAGCGGGCCCAAACCATATAGGGCTTTATAGGTCAGACCCAACACCTTGAATTGGGCCCAGAAAACTATAGGCAGCCAGTGCAGAAAACAGAACACCGGTGTAATGTGCTCATGGTGGCTGCTCCTGTAAGGAGGAAGGCCACTGCATTCTGCACCAGCTGCAATCTCCGGACCGGCACCATGGGTAACCCCACATGCAGCGCATTGCAAGAGTCTAGCCTTGAGGTAAAGAAAGCATGGATGACAGTGGCCAGGTCGGAGTCTGAGCTATACAGCTGAAGCCGTTGCACCAGATGTAATTGACGAAATGTGCTCCTTGTCATAGCATCCACCTGGATATCCAGGCGGAGCTGAGACTCAAGGAGCACACCCAGACTGCGAACCTGAGATGCCAGAGTGGGACGGACCCCATCAATGACAGGGGATGTCACACCCACTGCCTTTCCCACTAACATCACCTTGTCTTGTCAGGATTCAGCTTCACTCGGCTCGCCCTCTTCCAGTCTCCCACAGCCGCCAGGCATCAGGTAAGCACCAAGACTGCAGATTCTAGGTCAGATGAAAAAGAGAGGTAGAGTTGGGTGTCATCAGCATATTGATGACACCACACATCAAACCCTCTCATGACCTTGCCCAATGGCTGCATATACACTTTGAACAGGAGAAGGGACAGAATGGAACCTTGTGGGACTCCACACGAGAGGTCCCGGGGAGATGAAGAGCAATCCCCGAGTACCACCAGCTGAGTTCTTCCGGCCAGGAATGAGCAGAATCATTAAAAAACAATTCTGCTGGCCCCAGCTTGGTCCTACAAATGAGTCACCTCACCAACATCTTGTGGTCAAATGGTATCAGAAGTGAGTATTTATAGTGAGAGAAATTGGGCTTCAGAGGTTTATGTTTTATAAGTAACCTAAGCAAGTGGATGTATACTCATGTTCTTCACTGGATCCCTTCTAGCATTTAGCGTTCCTGGCCAAAATTCACAGCTTCTCTCTTCATGCCTTCATTTATTGCCAAAAATTAGACAATTCAGTTCTTCAGTTTCATTCAACCACAATAGCAATTAATTCCTTTTGCGTGCTCCATTCAGGAGAGAATTAGTCTTTTTTATACAAGGTGATCCGCTCTATGTGTATTAGCGCATCCCTCAAAGACCTTCTACTCTGCTTTTGCAGACCTCTGTGCTTCCTCTCTGGTATATGTCTTCCTCAGAGCTTCTCCCCTCGTGACCTTCTGGCTCTCTTTTATTTCTACACCTGGAAGTGATCACCTCAACAGTTTAGGACCTTATGCCTTGAGAACTTACATCCCCAATCAGTATGCTGTAGGTAATCGAGGTGACATATGTTACAGTGTTCTTTTCTGATCCTAAAATTAGTAAAATCAGGCTGGAATCCTCCTCAGAAATGCTTGCTTCTTTCAGTTGGTCCTGAAATACTGACAAGCCAACATCCACCGCTGATATTTTGGCATTTCCTCTTCCTGTCCCATCCAAAATTAGGAAAACAAAGACAGTGCCTACATGAGAAATTATATGACGTCAATCTTCTTCATAGCTGACCACTTTTTTTGCATCTCAGTTTTGAGCAAACCAAGTCATGCCTTCGTTCATCAAAGAACTCCCTTACCTTGGTACTAGATAGAATTTCCACAAAAATGCTATCAACATATTGTATTTTACTCATGAATAGAACAACACTAAATAGCTAAAGAAATCATAGGCCAATGTCCTCGATAGAATGCTAGCATATTGCCACTAAAACTGGTGTAAAACTGGAGTAATACATTGGTGGATTTGGCCCGGGATGTGTGAGACATACAGACAAAGCCAGCATAGTAAGGTAAATAGAAGGATAATAGGGATTTATTAAAAATTATGATTGCTGAATGGAACACTAGGACTTTGAAGTGGGTAAGACCACAAATTGGTTAAATGCAGCTTTCATCTTCAGTTAGATGTCACATCTGGTTTAGTCTGAAATGCTAAGAATTCACTGATAATGGCTACAAAAGCACATAGGAAAGAAATTAAAACCAGCACTCACAAGCATGCTCAAGCCTTTTACTTTATTGTGTATTGTGTATAAGCCAAGCAATGACTGTTGTTGCTTGTGCGTTCTACAGCATTCATACATCAGGCAGCTGACATACTGTTTTCTATCACTAGCCAACTGGCTCAGCGCCAATGTGAATATACATATTATTTAGTGCTTGCAACTCATTTAGTAAAGGTGATCATAAGGTCACACTGGAAGCCTCACTCATACATGATACTCAAATTACTACTATGATAAGTACAATGACTACATTATTTTGTAGCTTTTAGCAGGACAGTGCATTTGTGAGAGGCACTATTCCCATTTGTTTGGGGGCTTGCCATTAATTTCTGTTGCCACCACAAAATTTGGCAACCCACAAGATGTCTCCCTGCAGATAATGAAGATTAAAGAGACTTCAGATGTGTCAGTTCGGACTCTGAACTACTGCAAACTAAATGGTGTTTTTGTTTTAATATGGACAAAGTGACAGGGAATTGGATAGATTTCAGCAACTTAAACTTCAATCAACAGGTCTTTTTCTGTTTGTTTTCTTTTAATTAATACGCACATCCTGCACACACAGACAGCAGTGTCATACATAATAACCACAGAATGATAACTCGCGTTCTGGCTAGAGGCTCACTGGGTTAGAAATACAGTACAACAGAAGCTTTAAACAGTGCTACTAGTGTGTAGTAATTCGAGCTTCCTGCACATTCCCCTTAGCTTTATTTATTATTCAGATCTGAATGTCAGTTCCACATACCTGAATCATGATCTCAGCCTCGTCTTGTATCAAGCAATGATGATCCAGTGGGACCGTGCACAATTCATTCCCCAGGCAAGCCAGACTCACCCTACAGCCCATCAGGCTCCTCATATACCGTCAGTCTTTTCAGTCCAGTTCAATGCATGGGACCCATTGATTCCACTTTGCTCTTTTCTTTCCAGAGTAAAAGCTGTACATCTGCTTTGAACCTGCCACCCTTTGTTGAGAGTCAGCATCAGAACTAGAGCTAAAGCCTGTCTATACTTGACCTTTTGCTACTCGTAAGTCCAGGCAGTTTGAATACCTTTTGATGTTACAAGTCCTGCCGTTTTCGGAGTTCCTACACTCTCTCTCTTTTTCCCTCTTTTGTTATCAGAACCCCATCCTGATCATATCGTGTCCTCTCCGAGGCTGGGATAGCAAATAAGAGTGTTAGTGTCTAAAAGCTGTGAGACTCCAGCTGGGGAAATTCAGCCTTTCCTATCCTGGTGGGAGGGATTTGGGATCACTGAATAGGTCTGGATAAAATAACAAGTAAACTAATAACTTGGAAAACACTCTATTTGGAGGGTGTGCTGCTTTTGCAAAGAAGAAAAGAGAGCTATCCAGCAATCTGTCACTAAAGGCAAGCTGATAATACCCAAGTAATTTGAGAACAAATAATGGTTATTTAAAGTTGACACAGTAAGAATGACTTTGAAAGCCAAAAGAGAGAATCTAGAGGAATTTCCTGCTCTTTTGTCTAGTCTTTCTGCCTTTGTACATTAACTAATTCCTCTTGGTTTTTGAACATCACTTAGTTTTCCTAACTACAAAATCATGTTGTTAATGGGAAGTAAGGGTAAATTGTCTACTTAAAGCATAAAACTGGAAACCGGAGATTCTATTTCCATCTCTGTTAGACATTTCTTGTATGACCTTTTGCAAGTCAATTTGGATCGAACTTTTGGAAATGAATTTAATTTTGGACACTTTGGTTTTTGAGATTTAAATTTTAGGTAGCCTAAAATTGGATTTTTTTTCAGAGGGGCGAGATATTTACAGACCCAAAAGATCTAGCCACCAAAATGAAAGGCTGCTTATAAAATTCCTCTGACAACTTCTCTCATCAACCAAACTGGCAGTAGACTTGGGCGGTGGTGGGGGGTTCAGGAAGCGCCCGATCCAGGGAAATTGGGTCCCTGTGTGAAATAGGGGCCCTCCTAGCATAGGAATATCGGACAAAAACACACTAATTCACTCATCAGAAAAAGGAAAATGTTACCGTAATTAATTTTTGATGGTTAATTAAACATAACATCTTCTTTGGGGCTGGGATTTCCTGCATTGCAGGCCCATATGTTACATACATGTTGTTATTTCTATTTTATTAATGGACCCCCTGTGGTAGGGGGGCCCTTCCGAATTGCCATTTGCCACAGATTCTCCACAAGCTGGGCCACCCTGAATTTGAGGCTCTTTGGGCCCATATTTTATGCCTGTACATATGCTGCTGTTCCAGGTTTATTCATGGACCCCCACCTACTGAGACCCCTGTGACAGACGTTATACTATCCTGGATCCAGCAGCCCTGATGAGGGCCACAGAACAGAAGTTAAGGCATGCCTTTCCCAACTCCCACCCACACAATGGATGGTTTGCATTGCAAGTTACTGCGTCCACAGAAAAACTGACAAGCTATAGTGCTGCAGTTGGCACGGAATTTTAGAGGTTTTGGATGTAGAGATATAAACCTGAACTGCCAAACTATAAAATCAACAGACCTAATTATTGTTACATACCTGCTCAAAGGTAACAATAGATATGGGCGAACGCAGTTCGGAAGTTCGGAGTTCGGACCGAACTTGACCAGTTCGGTCGACCGAACCGAACTTCCAAACCGAACTCGATGTTCGAACCGAACCGAATTTCTGAACTCGACTCTGTTCGCCCATCCCTAAAAGATAATATTCCATTTAGTTCGGACCGAACTCGAATAGTTTGGTCGACCGAACCGAACTTCTGAACTGAATTCCCGAACTGAACCGAACCGAATTTCCGAACTTGGTTCTGTTCGTCCATCCCTAGGTAGCAATGCTATTTCATATTATCAATTGCTGTAAAACTAAATTAACAGTTTAAAGGTAGCATGTATTTTAAGGTTGCCAATTTAAGGAAACATGTATGGCACTATTTGAAAATTTTGCATTCAATTTACCTTTCCCCCCAATACTTTAGATGTTATCTAACTTAGCCTCATGGGCTCAATGGCCTTGCACCCAGAGAAACTGTTGCTTGCTCTCCATCAAACTGGATCTGCAAGGAGACATAGTGAAGTCCTTTCCCATCTGGATGAGGTGTGCAAATTTAATGTCTGTAAGACCCTGAGACTGCCTGCACACAAAACATTAATTCTGCAAAGATCTCTTTCCCCTGCTGTTTTTTTTTATTATTTATTTATTATATAATAATATATTTTATTATTTTTAATTTTTTTATTATTATCATCATATGAAAACTAAAGGTTAGGTCGCAGGATGGTACAGGCATATTGCACATTTGATCAAAAATATTTAATTCAAAAACTAAGAAATAATCTAGAAACAATCATGCTTATTCCCCTCAGGTGCATTTTCATAACGTGTGAAGGGTATAATTCTGCTGTCAGTCTGTCTGCATCACAGTCATGTACGTCCAATCCAAATGTATTTTTTTCTCTCTGTTTTTTGCTTCCACTCTCCCCTTTGTCTTCCTGTTTAGTTTACTCTATGGTCTCCAGAAGCAATGCCATGCTTTTAAACATTCTGGATACCTAGCTGTGGCAACAGCAGTTTGGGCAGTAAGTTTTAAAACAGGGGCGTGAACATGGGAACATATAAAAAGCACAATTAACAATCACAATCAAGAAATTGAAGAGGCAAAAGAAAAGGCTTGTGTGAATGCAGCCTTAGGGCTTCTCAAAGATTATAATTCCCTAACCTTCTCTTATGTTCACACAAGCAGAGGGGGACAATGGGGGAACTTCTGCTGACATTGGGCTATAATTTTTGGTCTGTATTTGGGTTTCCTTGTAATCTGAATTCTCAGTCCTTACAAACAAATCATATTCAGCTGTTTTATTACTACTATTGATTATGCATTAGTACTGTAATAGTATATACAGAACCCTACCGAGACTGGGGCCCCATTGTGCTAAGCACACCATTGCACACCACAGAATGCTTAACCCACAGAAAATTGAAAAATGTAATGTATTAATCTGGTATTGAGGTACAATAGACCCCAAGTAAGTCACAATCTGAAAATAATAAATGTGATTTGAAAATGACTATAGTTTAACATAAACATTTTAAAATTTATTAAGTGTTATTGTTTGTGGTACAGAAACAATACTAACACAAAATGGTATTTGGGCTTAATTATACCCCAACATTCACAAAATTATGGTACTGGGTGTTGAATTGACTAGGAGTTGAATTGAAAATTTGGGGTGAATATGGACTCCAGTGTCTTAGGTGTGTAGTACTTTCATTTTCCCATTCATTATAATGGGGGTCAAATTTACTCTCAATACCATTTTAGTGAAATTCTCAATTTAAAAAAAATTACAATGAGGGGGAGGGCAAGGGAATGAACCAACACAGGACAAATGAACCCATTACTCTTGAGGAATACATGGAGTACTAAGTGGTACAGGTTTGCTAAAAACTTTTATGAATGTTGTGTACCCCTTTGGGGCCTGATTTACCCCAAAATCTATCTGAGGATTAAGACTCCTGTGTTGGTGTAACTTATGAGTCATACATTATGATTCAGGATTCATCGTGTGGCTGATGTAGTTGCTGACTTCCTCTGAAGTAATTTCCACTGTTTTATTTCAATTAAGTGCTCACTCATTTGTTTATGCCTTTGCTGCACTATAATTTGGCCAAATCGCCCTCCAAATGTGTCTCTATTTGGTAGACCTTGGTGAACCAAGCTCAAGTTTCAGACTTCATTCAAGTTGACACACAGCAACAGTAGCTGTAAGGTAGCAATATGTACCACTGTCCATTGGTGGAGGGAATCAAACTTACTTTAGGTGTGGGCATCTTGCATTTCCACAGTTAACCTTCAAAGAGGCTATTTGGAAAGAGCAGCCAATCGAAGTAGTTGTTTTGGGAGCCTCAACATCCACATCATCTTTTGTTTATGTGTGCAGTCCACCCATCTGCAAATGGGTACCTGATGCATTGGGTTGGGTAAGTCAGAGGCAGTCAGATGTAATACAGTCCATATCACTCTCTTGTGCAGAGCCGGCCTTACCACAGGTTGACCATCCTTGGCCCCTCTCTTTTAGGGGGCCCTGCAGTGGCCCCTGATTTTGTCAGGGCAGGATGTGAGGGCCCCACTCCCTCACAGTGGGGCCCCAAACATGACCACTTTTAGGGCCCCCCAGAGGGTGTCCCCAAGGGAATGGGGCCCTGGTTGAGGAGCCACCAAGGTCCCCCCATTTTACATTTACTGTGGGCCCTGCAAATTCTAAGGCCAACCTTGCCTTGTGCTTTGTAGCTCACAGAAAATGGTCTTCCTTAACTCTGCCAGGCCAATGGGATGTCTGGGTCGGGATTGACTTTCACTTCCAGTTTGGTTGATGAGCTGTGGTCTTCATATACATGCAGCCACAGTTTACTATTACAATAAGTAGGGATGGGAATTTCAGTTTCGGACAAAACCGAAAATACCCGAAAATGGCCATTTCGGATTAATCAGAAATTTCAGTTCTTTTTCGGTTTTGGTACTATTGGATCTTTTGCATTAATTTTTATACCGGATTTTTAACACTGCAGTTTGTCCCCCATTGAAAAACTGCAATGTTCAAAATCCGGTACAAAAATCAATGCAAAAGATCCAATAGTACCGAAAAAGAACCGAAATACATGAGAACCAAACCCAAAATTGACTGAAACCAAAATTTTGCCCAGAGTCCCATCCCTAAAAAGAAGCATAGTACAGTAGTGCACAAGACCTAGATTGAAGGACTCGGTTCTACAAGAAGCAAATTTATTTCACGTGAGCTTTTGGGTATCCTAATCTCCCATTCAAGTAAATGGCTCCGATTCTCAAAGCACTCTACTAGTGCAAGCCCCATTCACTTTACCAGAGTGTGCACTCGGGGAGTACTTTGAGTAGAAGGCTGGATCTGAGGTAGAAGGTGCTCACTACTTCACAGTAGCAGGTCCAGAGAAATAGAGCTCATGCACCCAACACCATTTCCTCTTTCAAACTCACCACTTGTTCCTCACTGAGGCTGCATTCTCACCTACAGTGGCGGCAGCGGGAGGGGCGAGGGAGACGTGGCAGGGCGGAGTTGCTGGCGGCCGGGAAAAGAGCCGGTGCGAATGGGGATCTGCCATGGCTTCTCTTGCACATGTCAGGGCAGGATTTTGCACCCTGACATGCGCAAGAGATGCCGCAGCAGATCCGTATTCACACCGGCTCTTTTCCTGGCCGCTGACTCCTCCGCGCTGCCGCATCTCCCTTGTTCCTCCCGCTGCTGCCACCGCCGCCGCAGGTGAGAATGCAACCTCAGTCTGCAGCAACACATTCACAGAACTGCTACTTTCCCTGAATTTGAATGGCCCACCCCTTTATCAGGTGGTAGGGAATAAGGGCTCAACAATGGTAGCATTACTGCTTTCACATAACACTCAAAATATGGGTTTGTGGTTTGTGCAACTACTGTACCTACCTACCCTGAAAGAGTGTTGTGTGAATGAGCCCTTTTAGTGCGGATGCCAGGAATGAACATCTCAAAAATGTTATAAACTATTCATTGAACAAATGCACTTAACTATAATCAGAGCTATGTTACGGAGGTGTCATTTCCTCTGTTAAGCCACATTCCAATGAACAGCAGTAAACTGAAGCAATTACTGCAATGTCATTACATCAAAAGAACTACTCTATTTCTAAAGTGAAGTAGTTATTCCTCAGTCTCGCCCTCATGGTCATAACACAAGTGATACAATTACGTTGACATAAGTGCGTTCCCCTTTTTTGAATATTTTAATTGGGCTAGTGCCCTGTGATTTTATAATTGGTATTGGTTTTATTGTCTTGTTAAGCCGTGTGTTTTATATTGATTGTGTTTTGCAATGACCAAATGCTGGCCATGCAATAAAAGGATTGATTATTAATTATTATTATTATTATGTTATATAATTGTTAGGTAATCAACCGGATGTTGTAGTCTTTGTACCTTTTATATTTTTTTAATAAATTGGGTTACCAGCTATTACAGTTACTTCAATGGGTGTTTTCAGATGGATGCAGAGACAGTCATCAGGTCTCGCCCCTTCTGTAGGACTGTAAGTTTTTGCCCTTCCCCTAGGAAGAGACAGCCGCCAGCTCACAGACTAATCTATTATAGACTCACATGAACCAAGTGGCACTTGAATGCCACAATGTACTGTGCCTTTAAAGAAAGCCAAGCTGGGCATCACCGTAGCAACCAAGTGGCTACTCAGCTCAGCTGAGAGTCAGAAGCAGCATGAATGCACAGCATTTGCTGGTTTATCCGACCACTCAAGTGTTTGCCAGCTCTTGCTCAGCTTTTGGCCGTTGCTTCCTCGCTGCCTTACTACTGTTCATCTCATTGCGTCTGTGTAAGTCTGCACTTCTCAGTTGTTCCAGTTTCCCATTGTAAGTCCCAGTCTCCATCCCTGTTCCCCTTTACCTCAGACAGACCTTGCCCTGCACTATCCTTCCTCCACACACCTAGTATGTTTGTGTTCTCTAAAGTAAATGAGAAAAGTTCCCGACCAGACCCCTGACTACACATCCCTGCTCCTATGCTAACCTCAATTTGTGCTAACCTTTCTTCCCCTCTATGTTTCCCTTGTATCGCCCTTCCCTGCCACAATAACCCCCAATAGCTTAGCTGTCATTTGTGTCTCTCGTCTGCCATTTAGGGATAGGAATATCAGAATCTGTTCAATACAGCTGAGCATGCATAGAATGGCTGCCGCTTTCCAAAATGGTGCCAATGCTACCAACACCATTTTGGAAAATGGCCATGCATGTGCAGAATGGCCATGGTGGCCATTTTGTGCATGCACAGTTTTTCCTAGTATTTCTGCCTGGTGTGGCCCTGAAAAGGCCATGCGGGGTGCCGCTGGATGGACTCTAAGACTAAGGGAAGAAGCCAAGTAAGTTAAAATCCCCCTCTCTCTCACCACCCCTGCGCGGCCCCTCTATCCCCAGCTCTGCTTTCCCTGTACCCCTGCCCAGTGCCCAGGCCTGGCAGGAGTCCAGAGGAAGCAGAGCTGCGGGCAGACATTGGATTTAGGCTGTATTGATTGGAATCTGAACCAACTCCAATCAATACAATAAAAAATCATATTGAAAGTCAGGTCGATATGATTTTGAACCAATCTCGATTTTCAATACAATTTCCCATTCCTACTGCCATCTAGTGTCTTTTCTTATACTGCATATCTTGGTCTCTCCGAGTCTTTCAGATATTCCCAGTAATGAGCTTAGGGTCTTTGCTGTGAGGTAGACCCATATAAGACCCTCAGGGAAACCATACAGCCCTGTGGAACCTCCTTCTATTCTTCCTCCCTTCTTCTTCCCTCCAATCCCACTATTATAACGGCTTGCCCTGGAGATGCTCCAGGGGTTCACCCTCACATCCAGCCCCACGTGGGTTGACTTCAGACAAATCCCGCAGGTTCCCAAGACCATGGTCCGCCCGCACAGCATCCCCGCATCATAGAGTTTATTTAAAATTTATATTCCACCCCTCCTGCCCTCAGGGCAGCCCGGGCCAACAAACAACATTCAATAAAAATATAAAAAAAATTAAAACAATTTAAAATTACAATATGTGGGGGAAAAACCCACGCCACCCTACCCCTACCCCTCGCCAAAAGCCTGATGGAACAGCCAGGTCTTACATACATGCCAAAACAGCAGGAGAGTGGGAGCCAACTGAACCTCCTCTGGGAGCGAATTCCACAGCACAGAGGTGCCACTGAAAAAGATCTAACATCAGTGGACACCAGCCTCATCCGGGGAACCTCCAAAAAGGCTCCCACGCATGATCTCAAGGGTCACACGGACACATAGGGAATGAGGCGGTCCCACAGATAAGCAGGGCCCAGGCTGTGAAGGGCTTTAAAGGTTAAAACCAGCACCTTGAACCGGGCCCAGTACTTTATAGGCAGCCAGTGCAGAGCCCAGAGCACTGGTGTCATGTGCTCCTTGCGACCCGCCCCTGTAAGGAGACGGGCCACAGCATTCTGCACCAGTATGCAGCCTCCGGACCAGCTTCTCGGGCAGCCCAATGTAGAGCGCATTGCATTAATCCAGTCTCGAGGTGATGAAAGCATGGATGACAGTGGCGAGGTCAGAGTCTGAGAGATACAGCCAAAGTCACCGGACAAGATGTAACTGCCGAAATGCACTCCCCGCCACGGCCACAACCTGAGATTTCAGGCTGAGCTGCAAATCGAGGAGCACACCCAGACTCCATACTTGAGACACCATGGGAGGACAAACCCCCCCAGCAAGAGAAGATCCAACCACCCCCAGGCCCCACAAGCCCTCGCCCACCAACATCACCTCCATCTTGTCAGGATTCAATTGCAGATGGCTCGACCTCATCCAAGCAGCCTAAAAAGGGAAGGTTAGAGACCGGCCGATAACTGGCAGGAGCATCAGCGTCAAGACATGGTTTCTTGAGCAGAGGTCTAACCACAGCTTCTTTTAGGCAAACAGGCACCCTGCCCTCCCAAAGGGAGGCACTTACCACCCCAGCCAGCAACGGCTGTACCGTCTCCTGGCTAGCTTTCACCAACCAGGATGGGCATGGATCTTGCTCACAAGTAGTGGCATGAACAGATCCCAACAAGGACTCCACATCGGCAGGTGACACCATCTGAAACCGATCCCACAAAACAGGACAGGACGGGGCATCCATAGCCCCAAGATGATCCTCTGCAATAACTGTGGTACTGAAATCATGGCAGATGCGACCGATCATATCTACAAAGTACTCGATAAACCGGTCACAGCAGTCACTGGATTTCTCCAGGTCCAGGTGGAGGCAGGCAGGACTGACCAAGCCTTTCACCACCCAGAAAAGCTCCACTTTGCAGACGTGACTTTGCAGATGCAATAAGAACAGCAAAGAACTGCTTCTTTGCTGCCTGCACTGCCACAGAATAGGCCTTTAAACTGCTCTTATGCTGCGATTGATCATGCTGGTCGTGAGTCCGGTGCCACCATCGCTCTAACCGCCTGCTATCCTGCTTCAAACACCGCAGACCCTCAGTAAACCAAGGAGACCTGCGGGAGACTTGGGAGGGCAGTGGATGCCTGGGAGCCACCCTGTCAATGGTCTCAGCCAACAAGATGTTCCAGAAGGCTACGAGATCATCGACAGAGCGGGTGTCAAGGTCCAGGGGAAACTCCCCCAGAGCATTCCGGAACCGATCCAGTTCCATAAGTCTCCGGGGGCGGACCAATCTAATAGGTCCTGCACCCTTC